>CM071933.1:1687383-1990541 GCA_016081115.2 Rehmannia glutinosa | reverse complement strand
ATTTAATTCGAATCTGCTTCTTGGTTCCCTTGTAATCTGATGATAAGCACTCCATAAAGTTATGCAAGAAACAATCCTCTAAAGGTGCTCTTCACCAAGCTGGTTTGAACAAATATTATATTGTATTTGTTTGTCCAGGCGGAAACCAAATATAGCAGTATTAGAATGTAAGAGAAATGGTTAGGGAAGAGTTTTACTGACTGTGCCTCACGAGGAGGAAATAATACAATCAAGGCCCGAGTCCCGACAGATTTTACTTATTTTATTTCATTTTTAATACGAAGAGAGCATCGATTTCCGATGTCATAATATTTGTGTAGTTGCACATGAATGATAAATATTGTCAATTTACGTACACTGAACCCAACTTTTATGTTGGGGTAATAGAGGATTTGGTTTTGTTTATGTTGTTGATATTTTGAATTGTAACTAGAGGAAGATGAGCTTTTAACATAGGGTTGGTTAAGTAGAATGACAATGTGTTAATTATGCAGAAAGATCATTGGGTAGAGATAGCACCCATATCCCAAGATATATGTACTACGTTGGTGGTTCTCTCATACTCTAAAGCGTTTATATTTTATAGTTGTTCTTCCGTGATACTTTTATTCTCTTTTTCATCGAAAAAAGGCATCTAAAAACTTCATGCATTTCATTTTCTTGTTGGTATTTTTACTTTCACATTACTAATATATTTCTTGCTGCTGTAGAACTTTTATATGATTGGACGGGACAAAAATAGAACATGTTGGAAAGTCTTGAAGATCTGCAGATTAGAGCAGTCCGAGCTAAGCGTCATTGAAGATGCTACGACATATTCCGAAATTGAATGCTACGACCTACTTAAAAGAATTCACGAAGGAAACAAGTCTACTGGTGGACTAAAATTTGTTACCACCTGCTATGGAATTGTTGGTATGTTATATCTTCAAGAATAGCCGCCTCAACTAATCAATTATGTTTAAGGCAGAGAAGAATTTCTGCTTTCCCTCCCTTCTCTCCTTACCTAATTGCTGCTTTTTTCTTTTTTTTTTTTTTTCCTCCTGTGACTACAGGATTCATAAAATTTTTGGGACCTTATTACATGTTGCTTATCACTAAAAGAAGGAAGATTGGCACGATTTGTGGTCATGCCGTATATTCCATTGCTAAGAGCGAGATGATTCCAATATTGAATTCTACTCTGCACTCGAATATGGCTTATTCTAAGAATGAGAACAGGTCTTTTGCCAATTCCGATTGTAATGTGAAGTCGCAGTGTTATAATGAGAGGACAGAACATAAGATTGAATATGCTTGTTATGTCTTTGTATCTTGATTATTTGTCGTAAATGTAGTTGTTCTTTAGCTATTTCGTATTCGTTATTTTGTTACAGTAATTTCACCGATTCTACAGTGTGGAGGTAATTTCTGTAATATTTCATGATATACCCTTCTGTGATTGTCAGTCGTATGAAGTTAATGAATTTATACCCGTAATGGTATTTGCTGTTGTATCGTGAGGCAAAAGAGAGAATGCGTTAACCATACATTCATTTTAGGGATATTAATCACCTTTCTTAGTGCATCCTCAGTAGTTAAATTGTTCTTAGTGCCCGTGCCAGTTTTCCCAGCAAATGTGCAGGGGCAAACCATTGGTGTTGTGATGTTTATTTAACATATTGAATGAGACAAGGTATCATCGGAGTTTCAGGGGACATCTATTGCCTTTTGTTTTTATGTTATTTAGCACTGAACTTTATAATTTCCTTTTTCCAATTGAACTTCTATTTACTTGTTTTTGCGTTTGCCTTTTCTCTTGTGTTGATAACTAGATACAAGAAGCTCCTACGCACCGTGGATCTTACGAAGGACTTCTTTTTAGCTACTCCTACCATGTTATGCTTAGTCTTCAAAAGAATCTAAGCAATCATGAAACAGGACTAATCCTCTATGAGACGATGTTTGTCTGGAATGAGTTCTTAACTCGCGGCATTCGCAATCAGCTCAAAAATTCGGTTTGGACAGTGGCATTGGTTTTACGGATTTTTAAGCAGGTAATAACTTAAAAAATTTATCCATAAAGGGTAAGTTGTTTTTCCTTGCTAAGCCAGTTTTTGTAGAATATTAATGTTGTAACTGTATCTTTGGTCAATATTGCGTTTATGTTAACTGTATCCATAAAGGGTAAGTTGGTTTTCCTGAATCTTGTAACTGTATCTTTGGTCTATTTTGTGTTCATTTTTCTTTTGAAGTATTTCAAAATGTTTTACCAATTTCTTCGCATTTGTTAATCAAACTTTCTGAGAACAGTGTTATCTTTCAGGTACACGGTGTTATTAAGATTCATATTTATGTGTGTCCACATTACCTTTTTTCTGGATTGCATGGTTTATTGACTGCTAATTGTTTCATGTGTTTAAGTGTTTTTTTTTTTCAATGTGATCACGAAGATCCATGTGATGTTTATGTTTTGAACAGGTTAAACTTTCAATATCTGGGTTTGACATCAATCTAATTCTCATTGCCAGGAGATCCCGCCATTATGCTGGAACAAGGTGAGCTAGAAAAATAAAATTAATTATAATTTTTGTCTCTTGCTGCTACAGAATGATAGTATGTGTGTCAGTGTGTGTGTAAGGTATATATTTTTGCATTGGTTGTGTTAATTTGTCCCCCCGTGACGGGACATGACATTGTATGATACTTTGATTATTTGATCTACAGGTAGGGGATCACGCCTCAATCCCCCACCCCCGGGGTGTTATTTTGCTTAAAAAAAAAATTGTCTCCCACAGTCCATTTTCATTATGAATTTTTTTTATAAAGTACAAGACATGAACACTTGCACAGCATGAATAATATTTCACAGTGGGTATTAATTTGATGGAGTAGAAGGCTTCAAGAATTAAATTCTCTTCTTCTTTGTAATAAGCTCTTACTGCTCGTTTTCGGTGCAGATATTTAAAACGGGGGGTGAATGAAAAGGGCCGTGTAGCAAATGACGTTGAGACTGAACAAATTGTTCTTGAGGATGTACCGGAAGGAAGTCCCAGACAAATATCATCTGTTGTGCAGAACCGGGGTTCAATACCCCTCTTTTGGTCACAGGAGACTTCAAAATTGAATATTAAACCCGACATCATATGTATGGCTTGTAACACAGATAATGAACTCTAATTGCTGTTATAGCTCACTGTTTCACTGACTCTATTTCTTTGTCCAGTATCAAAGAAGGATGACAAGTATGAAGCCACCAAACTTCATTTTGAGAATCTAGTGAAGAGATATGGGAATCCTATTATTATATTAAACTTGATTAAGGTATTTTTGTAATCATTGATGGACTGATGTTGCAAACTTGTCATATAATTCCTCAACAGTACATTCTCCTGATGTTTACTGGTTCCAGTTCACCTTTTTAATCCGTCATTTCTTTCTTGATTGACAGACTCGTGAGAAGAAGCCCAGAGAATCTATTCTCCGTGCAGAGTTTGCTAATGCTATTGAAGTTATTAATAAAGATCTTGCTCATGAAAATCGGTTGAAGTTCCTTCACTGGGATTTGAGTAAATACTCCAGAAAGTATAACTGACATTTTTTCCTTCTTTCTTTTTGGTTCTTTTTACTCTCGAATATGGTTGACTCAAAATTTACCTGTTTATTTTACAGCAAAGCAGCTAGTGTGTTGGCATATTTAGTCAAAGTGGCAGCTAATGCATTGGATTTAACTGGCTTCTTTTATTGTCAAGTACTCCCATCTTCAAGGTGAGGAAAATAGAAATCTGGTCTTACTTTGACTAGGCCGTCCACTTTTTTCAAAGCATCGGTTCATAAAAAGAAGTTGAGTATTTTTCATTATTCACAAGTAGTAAAATTTCCATGTTTGCCCAAACAAGGCTCTACTGATTTGTTGGTCTGAAGGTTGATTGGGCCGTATTTCATACTCATTTAGTCGGTGAAGGCTATGAGGCCTCATGATAAACCAACAGCTTCATGGATGTTAATAAGATGTGGGAGTTTTATACCATTTGACTGAGAATTGCCTTGTATGGCTATCAAAATTATCTGTAGTTATTATCTTTCTTTTTTGGCACCGAAATTTCTGCAGACACGTTTTATTTGTTTGCTAACTTATTATTCTTTTTTGTAACTGACTTGAGTTTGGGTCATGTATTTCCATGAGTGAGCTTTATATATATATATATATATATATATATATTCTGGTAACACCCAGCCTTTACACAATTTGGTCTCGAGCGCTGAGATTCACTTAAAATTGTTTCTGTGATCTGGAGGACATAATATGATGGTGTTTTTTGTGTGCTTGTTCATTAACTTGATCATCTGCCAACTCTTTTACAGCCAACTCCCCTGCAGTAACAATTGCTATGGTGATTTTGCTGATGAGGACCTTTGCAATGTGACTAAGGGCGTGCACAACTTAAATGCTAAATATAGCATTAAAGGCGGTGATGTGAATGGAAGTCATTTTGTCAAGCCTCCGGTGTTTCAGAGAGGGGTTTTAAGAACAAATTGCATAGACTGTTTGGATCGCACAAATGTTGCACAATATGTCTATGGGCTGGTTGCTCTTGGTCATCAGTTGCATGCATTGGGATACATTGATGTTCCAAACATTAGTTTAGACTCTCCTTTGGCTGATGATTTGATGAAGACGTATGAAGCTATGGGTGACACGCTTGCTCTACAATATGGTGGATCTGCGGCACATAATAAGGTAACATTAGTTATTTTCCTGAGAAGTACAAGTGGATGTGATTATACTTTAGCAATTCAAATGCAAGTTTGGCTCAATCTCTCTATTCATAATATGGGAAATTTAAGGATAACAGTATCTGGTAAGATTAAGAATATGATATCTAAAAATGTAATTTGTAGGTATGCGGACTCAATATAATATTTCTTTATATCGAACAAAAAATGCAGTAAATTGTACTATCTTTGGATTTCTCCACTCTTCTGTCTTATGCTTCAGTTTGATCTCATTCCTATTCGATTTGTGCTTCCAGTTTTGACTTTCACCTTATTCGTCCTTGCTCATTTGCTATATTTACAGATATTTTCAGAGACAAGAGGTCAGTGGAAAGCAGCGACACAGTCCCAAGAGTTTTTGAGAACTCTTCAACGTTACTATAGTAATGCCTACATGGATGCTGAGAAACAAGACGCCATAAATGTGTAAGTCAATTGGTCCTCCCAAAATTTTGTAAAAGATGTTTCATCAATCCAATTCTTGGAGGTTTCATGTTATCATTTTCTTCTGTAACGAACAAAACCATTAGCGTACATGGAGTCTAATTTTGATTTCAATAATATTATGCTCCATTGTTTATGAGCAGGTTCCTCGGACATTTCCAACCACAACAGGGTAAACCAGCTCTATGGGAGCTGGATTCTGATCAGCATTATGATGTTCGAAGGCGTGGTTCTGATTTTGCAGAGGAAAATGCAAGGTAATTGTCAGATAATGTGCACGAACCATTTCATTTGTATAGTTGGATGAGTTCTAGTGGACTCAATATCAATAAAAGACTCAGCAACTTGCAAAAAATCAGATGGGTTAGTGTAAATTACTAAATTGTCATGTTATAATTATTTAGTTCTGGGCCTTCTGGCTTGTCCCTAAAATTCTGGTTGATGCAGCCAAATATTGTTGATGATGCACTTCTCTTCATTTGCTGTTTCTCTCTTCTTCTTTTTTCTCTCCATTGTTAGTTCTTCATTTTAACAAGTTAAGATCTGTTAAGTATAAAGACATGTATATCATCTGCGAACAATGGATGGGATTTATTCAAGGAAAACTATACGAAGAAATGCTGCTTAAAATGCTTGTAGAGAGAAAGATACACCGAGGCTTAAAATGATTGGTTTAGAGCTGTACATTCTTTAATGTCTAGTGCTGTCTCTGAAAACTCCTTGAATGTTGTTTGGTTTCGCTCTGCATTGCTGAATTTATGAAAACCTGAATTTGCAGGTCCATAATCAAAAGGTCACTATCTGATGGTAACATTCTTTGTGACGACAACTCACCTATTGTTGATGCGAAGGTTATACAGATGGATAATTCTCACAGACCATTGCCTGGAAAGATTCAAGGCTGTAATGTGGGGCTTTCTGAGTCAACTCCAGAAATTTCAACTTGTGAAACTGATATATCTTATTCCAGGTAAGGTTTTACTAATTTGATAACTAAGGATGTTTACACTGGGCAGGTGAAAACCTTTGGATGGTCCAAGTCAACCATTCAAGCTGACATTTTCTTCGACAAATTCCATGAGATAACTCATGACTGTTGAAATGTATAGAATGCTCCTTAGATGAAAAATAACTGAAAGTCTATAAAGGTTAATTGCCGGGGATAAGTTGGCTGCCCTATGAAGAATGAAGAATATACATTAGACCATTAGCACATTTTTTAAACTTTTATTTTTCCTTAATTCACAACTTTCCTGCCCTGACATGTCTCTATTGACTTTATATCTATGATCATGCAGATACTTCTCTAATTTGGAATTGTTTATACTAAGTACTTATATTTTGCCACTTTAGCAGTACATTAAAAAAGTTGTCAAGCTTGCAGGAAAGTGTGTCAAGCATTAGGTTCTTTGTTGGAGTGTAACCTGCATCCACATTACATTTATTTTCATTGTTCACTTATAAGAAAAGAGTATGAACAGTGTTGTTTTGTTTTTGACACTCGTCATGAGTTTCTGTGTTTTCTGTTTATATTTTTTTTGCTATATCAACTCTCTCTAATATTGGCTGCCTTTTGTAGGTATACCCCTTCAATGTCTCGTACACAGCTTTTCCCTGATATGCAACCAGAGCATTATCTTGACAACGACAGCGTATATTTTGTTGAACGTGGGGATTCATTTAACTGTTCAAATTTTCTTGATGTTGATTGGCTTTCATCATCTGGGAATTCATGTGAAGAAGAAACATATGAAAGGTAAATCTTTTTGTTTGTAAATAATTCTCCATCTTATATTCCTATTTCCTCATATTATTGTTCTCATTGTTGAGTCTAGCCCACCATGTAGCTGTTATCCATGTTATCATATATTTCTACAGTAATATTGTAAGACATTTATTTAGCCACTGTTTGAACGGTATTCTTATCGGGATTCAACTTTTCATTTCTCTTTTTCATACTCTTTTTGTGGTTGCAGATCATTGCTTATTGGGTCTCCATCTGCTGGCTTGTCGTCGGGTGAGATTAAAATGGACACAAGCTCATCTTATCAGTCTGGATCCAGCTTGAAGGTCAGTCCACTTACAGCACATTGTTTAAACTACGGCCAAACTTTGACGCAAAACAGATTATTGTGCTATTGAATTTAGGGAGTGTCTGCAGACACTTTTGCTTATAAAAGTTATTTTTTTGTAGTAGAAGCTAAAAGTAGTTGAGAATCAGAAGTTAGGTAGTATTTGCAAGTAGAAGCTAAAAGTTGGGAAATATCAAAGTTGGCATGTTTGGGAAAACAAAAAGTTTCAAAATGAGCTTCTGGATAGAAAGTCAAAAACACCCTTCTTATTAGTAGTAGTAGGCTAATACTATAATTTTCAAATTTGAGGATAATAATGTCAAACAAAACATTCTTTTTATTGACAAAAATACCAAAAGGACTTTTCCAAAATCAGAAGCACCGCACCTCCAACTTTCAGATTTTGATTAAACGAAACAGAAGCAAAGCTGGCATTTGCAAGCACTCAAACTAAAAGCGATTTTTTTTTTTTTTTTTTTTTTCCCAGAATCACTCTTTTTTATTGTTGCAAACACTCCCTTAAAATCGTGCTCTAGCTGCAAGGGTGGAGAATTGGCATTAATTAATTTTACAATTATTAGACCGAGAGTTCCGTCCTATTGATCACCCGTTTCATGTTGTATCCCGTTTTTCTTTATTCCAGGGAAAGGAACTGGCGAGTGGTGATCTCAGTGACGGCGCTGCATGTAGCTCCAACGATCTTGCGGGATTTTCTCAAAGATTCGTGCACTGGGTTAACCATGGAGATATGCTTTTTCCTTGACATCAAAAGCTGATATTTCTGCCATTTTTTGTGACTTGAAGAAATCCATCCGAAGGATGTGGATCGTTAACCGAAAAAATAAATGGCATACATTGATACAGGTGATAAGATACTAGAGAAGGAAATGGTCAAGAAATTTTCGTACAGAGCATAGATTTATGGAATGAGAGGGTATTTCTCAAATTGTACATTTGCAGAATTAATTTATCGGTTTAGTAGTGATTCAAAAAAAAAAAATCAGATTACAAATAGTAATACTGCAAAACCCCATTTGGGTCTCTTTTGGTACTTTCTCCAGGTCAACAACAACTAGATTTTTCAATCTTTGTAAATATTTCTAGGTTTCTGTTTATGAGACTCTTATTTTTCATTTTTGTGTTATATAATAATAATTATTTTACATCTTTTATTAGTTTAATGCATTTGAGTCCATTATTGTCCACATCATTCAGTTTTGGTTTAGTTTGTGTTTATACTTGAACATAAAATAAACTACTATAATTCTTTATTTTCACATATAACCTAGAATTAAATAGTTAATATTACGACTACTTAACAAATATTTATTGGACAATATATAATCCAAAATAATTTTATTTTTTTGATCTATGAATAATATTTGTTGTGTTACGTAGTTAATTTTGTAATCATGTGCTACTACTAGCACACCAAAAATGACTTTTTTTTTTAATGTGAATACAAGCAACATACATTACAAAATGATTGATAATAAATATATAATTTGCACATATAATTTATTCGGAGCCCATAATACAAACACCACGTGTTTAAAAATTACCATACAAAAACTCCACAATTTAGCCCGATGATTGTCACATGTACATAAGTCAATTATCTGGAATAGAAGATCCCATCCGCTTAGGATATGTGTCTTCAACATCTGGCCAGCCATATAACTTCAACAATTAATACAAACCATTACAAAGCCCAATAATAAAGCCTGCTTCTCAAATATTATCATTCCGTCATTACGACGTCGTATCATTCTCCAAAAACCCTTAAAACCCTTAAAACCCTGCTACTGCTTCACAGTTACCCAATTCATGTCCAAAGATGGTTGCCGTTAAAAAACCTAAACCCCAAAATGACACAGCCACCCTCCAATCCGACGTCGCTTCATTTGCCTCCTCCCTCGGACTTCTTTCGTCCGGTGGGGCCGCCGCTCCCTCCTCCGGCTTCAACGACTCCGATTTCCGGAAAACTGGCCCCATTAAACCTCAATCTCAATCACTCCCCAACCCTCAAAGGAAATCATCCACAAAGAACCCTAAAATCGAGAACCGTAAACCAAACCCCAGACGAAACACTAAACCAGCTGATAACCAGAAGCACGATTCCAGAAACAGTAACTTGTTGCCGGAAAATGATATCAGTAAATTTAAGAATCTTCCGAAGCTTCCGTTGGTGAAAGCCAGTGTATTGGTCGTGTGGTACAATGATGCTGCTGAGCTGGAGGAGAAATTGATAGGAAAAGATAAGAAAATTGAGGTTAATAGTGCCGAGGAATGGAAGGTTTTGGTGGAGAAGAAGAAAGAGCTGGGGGAGCGATTGTTGGCGCAGTATGCGCAGGATTATTTGTCCTCTCGAGGGCAACATGGGGATATTAAGATGCTCGTTGCAACGCAGAGGTCGGGGACAGCTGCTGATAAGGTTTCAGCATTGTCCGTTATGATTGGGGATAATGCAGTTGCGAACTTGAGATCAGTTGACTTGCTTTTGGGTAATGTACTTCTGTTGGTTATTTTGCATTTTGTGCTGAATTGTGTGAAGTTTTTGATGTAATGATCTTATGTATGGGCTAGCTTTCGAAGTTGTTACTAAAGATATGATGTTCTTGCAGAGATTATATATGTCCTTGCTGCGAGTTTGTGTTAGGTACTTAGGTTGCTTAGCATTCTACTATTCTAGTGATGCTGATTATGAATTTACAATGTATAGTGATCCAAGAGACTCAATGTAATTGAGACAACTTTTGCTAATAGTTTAATGGGAAATTGTATAGTTTTCAGTTCATCTGCGAAAGATTTATGTCAATGCTGCTAAGCCTACCTAGTTGATTGTAGTGAATTTTAGGAGTTCTATTTTAATTTTCAGTTCACTAAGTATAAAAATGCTAGAAAATGTATTTTGTCTTCTGGATGCTTTAAGATGTTCTTATGAGAAATATGATGTGCAGGAATGGTGACATCAAAAGTTGGGAAACGGCATGCATTCACAGCCTTTGAAGCACTGAAAGAAATTTTTATTATGTGAGTATGCATACTTTCTCTATTCTCCTCTGACTTTTTCAAGAAAAGAAACTTTCATAATATATATTCCGAAACACATTTTGGAAACATTAGAACCAATATTTGTTTGAGCAGTCTCCTCTTTCACTTGGGGTGCCCTTTCATCTATGATCATTGACAAGTTAGCAGATTCCATTTGTTTCATCTATGTCTAAAATTTTCTGCAGTCTATTACCGGATCGCAAGCTAAAAACTCTCTTTCAGCGGCCTCTAAATCATCTATCTGATACGAAAGATGGTTACTCTCTTTTACTCTTTTGGTATTGGGAGGAATGCTTAAAGGAAAGGTATCTCTTATTTTATTTTCTCATGTGTGGATTCTTGTTGATGCATCACATTTCGAATTTAAATGTAATTATGTAAAATTATAATATGAAATATATGATAGGATCTGTGATATTAGCAATAGTGGATATTTATTGAAGCGACTACTGGATACGTGAAAAGTTACTTTTCATTTTGCAGATATGAACAGTTTGTTTCTGCACTTCAGGAAGCTTCACTTGATGTAATAGTTAAGCTCAAAAGCTTGGCGCTAAAGGTTAGCGTTTCAGCTGTTTTTGATCTTAATAGCAATTTTAAGCACACAACTATTCATTTATATGATTATGCTTCTTGTATTTTGATGATAAAATCTGAGATATCCAATTAAGGAGGTAATTCAGTTAGTTTATAATGTAGATCAGTTAGTGACATTAATAATTTTAAGTTATGAAATGTAGTGAGTAGGAAAGGTGCTGAAATTGAAGCCAATGGAATTAAATGATGATCTTATTTGATCTCACGTTTTTTCCAATGTCTCAGACCATCTATACATTGCTGAAGAGCAAATCAGAACAAGAGCGCCGCCTACTCTCTGCACTGGTAAATAAGGTATATTTACTTTCATCTGTGCGTACAATTACTTAGAAGCAATTAAGATTTCAATTGTTTTGATTCTTGACATGCTTACAGCTTGGAGATCCTGAGAACAAAGTTGCATCAAATGCTGATTATCACTTGGCAAATCTTTTAGCTGAGCATCCAAATATGAAGGTGATTATACCTTATAGTATTCCTTAGTTCTGAGGCATTTATATTTCAACATAGATAAGTTGAGCCATTCAGCAGATAAAAAGTTAAAAAAACTGTCCCTTGTGTTATTACAAGGGATCTCAATAGTGAATACCAAGAGTTTACTCTTTGAAGTATGTAATTTCTAATATGCTGATTCCATGTCATTTTCCAATTAACCAATGAAATAGAGTAAAAGTTCCCTTACTTTGTACAGGCAGTGGTGATTGATGAAGTGGATAATTTCCTTTTTCGACCACACCTCGGGTTACGAGCCAAGTATCATGCTGTATGTTTACATCAATTTTCACCTTGCCTTTACTGTTACTCTGTTAGTCCTGGCTGATCTGTTTTTTGTCTGCTTGAGCTTGGACCAAGCTGTACTTGTTGACCACACAACAGCCAAACGGTTGTTGTTAGTGATTGATCAATTTGATATAAATATAGATTCATTTCCCTTTGTTCATCTCTTTAATTTATTTTGGTTAGTGACTTGTGAACATATGCTTAGTTTGTATAAATACTAATAAAAATTGAAAAGTTATAATCAGATCAAGCTGAAGATTACTATTGACTAGTGATAAAAGGAAGCAAGAGAGACATGGGAAGACAAAAAAGAAAAAAGAGTTGTTAGCTGACACTTTATTTGCTGCTTAACTGTATAAAAACCAAACAAAAAAATTTTATTTCATAGATTTCATTACCAGGTTTCCTTTTATAATTATGAGAGTTAGTTTAACTTGTAGATTCATCGTAGGCACATTTTAAATATTTATTATTATTATGATGATTTTGTAGAGCTATATCGTGAAAGAAAATGTGATTGTGGACATTTTTTTTGTGTTATTTTATATTATCCAGAGTTCCAATGGATGTGCAGCTTGTATCTGTTTTGTGCGTAGTAACGCATTTTGGTAGTTTATACATAAAGTAACATGTCTTTCCTGATGGGGAATTAGGTTGTTGTCTTGTAATTCAAGCTGGTTATGTTCATGTCTTAATCGTGATTTTTTCCAACGTTATTATTTATTTATTTTTCTGTTTTATGCCTACTGATTTACAGGTGAACTTTTTGAGCCAAATTCGTTTGAGTCACAAAGGAGATGGACCTAAAGCAGCAAAACGGTTGATTGATATTTATTTCGCTCTGTTCAAGGTAGGGTCTGAAGATTTCATATGCATTTTCCCATCTATCCATCAATTTTTGGTCTGTCTCGCTTCTGAGTTTTTCAATGAATTTTCATCCTGACCGACCATTCTGCTTAAATGGCATGGCTACTATATTGCCTTTGTTTTTTCATCAGTCGACAGATCCACGGTATATTTTTCTTCGGTAAGGTAATTCAACACTATTTTTTCTTCTTCAGGTTTTGATATCTGAGGCTGGAGCATCATCATCTGCGTCAAAGCATGAAAAAAAAGTTTCGAGTTCCTTAAAAGAGGGTAAAATTAAAGCCACATCAGAATCACATGTTGAAATGGATTCACGTTTATTATCAGCTCTTCTAACTGTGAGTAAAAACTCGGTCTTTTTCTTCCTTAGTTAATGCCACATAGTGCACATCTTGGATAGATTTTCCGCTGTAACTATGACCATTCAATAAGTTTTGATTTTCTAGTCTTCATCCCTACTGCCTGGACATAAATTCTGGGATGATTTTTCCTTTCAACTGTCCAAAAGCTAAACACAATTGTTGCTCTCATCGTCAAGCTGCTTTTCTGTTGATTGTTGCTTCCATCTCACGCTTGATAAAGTGAAGCATCAAGTTAATTGGATCAATTACCTATTTACTTCAATTAGAATTAGAATGTCAGGCAAGCTGCTAGTTTTAGTCAAATCAGTTCATAAGAATTTGGATCTTTAGGTATGCTGCTGCCGACCTTGGATCTGTTCTGTTCAATGATAATTGTGATATATTATTTGATGGATGTAATACGAGAAAAAGCATATTACATGCATGCTCTGGAAAGTAAAAAGCTATATTAATTGAGCTAAAGTTCAAATCCAAATTAATTTTATTCAGGGGCTTAATGCCCGATTTAAACTACTACGATAATATCGGGCGCAATGTGGCAGTACCTGCCTTATTTCCATAGTGTGTAAATCTTGCTTGTGGTTTCCAAGTCTTCTTATTTCATTCTTACTTATAGTCTTTCTTTGTGCAAATCTTGGTATGATGACTAGGATATTTAAGTCTGGTGTCGGAAAGGCTTCCCGAAATAACTAAGTACCAGGTTTGTTCCTTCTTATGCGGCTATGCAGGGTGTTAATAGAGCTTTTCCATTTGTGTCTAGTGATGAAGCTGACGATGTAGTAGAGGTCCAAACGCCATTGTTATTTAAGCTGGTAGGGCCTTTGATAACCATAAATTTCTTTGGTTGCTGAACTGATTTTGATTTGATGCTCGGTATCCAGGATATCTTATATCAGAGAGTATGTGCTTTGATGATCAGGTTCATTCCAAGAACTTCAATGTTGGAGTTCAAGCCTTGATGCTTCTTGACAAAATCTCATCTAAAAATCAAATTGTCAGCGACCGTTTTTATCGCGCCTTGTACTCCAAACTCTTGCTCCCAGCTGCCATGAATTCTTCCAAGGTCAGTGGCATTATCTACTGTTTCTATTATTAGATCATGCACTTTAATCTATTTTATTTGATTCCTAATAAATTTTGCTCGATGAAAGCTAATAGTACGCATTTAGATGCCTAAATACGGAAATACTTCCACCCAGTATTGTAGCTCTTTGGGTGATGATTTACATTGTTTAATGCTTCCTTCTGTTATGGTTAAGACTTATTACTCCTTTTTTCCCCTGATGTCGGATAGATACACTCGAAGAATGATTGTAACTGCTGTAGAAAGTACAGGTCAATAACTTATATGCAAGGAAAATTGTACTAGCTTAGCTGCTTTCTGAATCCTGGAGCATAATTTGAGTTATTATATTCTTTCTTATAAAATATTAAGAATTACATTTTTCCCATCAGTTGTAAGAATTTGCTTGGGGACTTAAAGTTCAATGAACTGACTTGTACTAGCTTAGCTGCTTTCTGAATCCTAGATCATAATTTGAGTTATTATATTCTTTCCTATCTAGTATTAAGGATTACATTTTCCCCATTGGTTGTAAGAATTTGCTTGGGACTTATAGTTCAATGAACTAAAAAGCTTGCAACTTTATTGTCCAAGCTTTTTTCAACTAGATATGTCTGATTCTATCGTTTTATTCATTTCTGTTTGTGGGCTCTCTCACATTTATTTGCCAAATCGCCCAATTTTCTGTTTATTTTCTCCCAAGACCAATTTTCAGTGTCTGATCACCTTCTCTTTAATTTACAGGAGGAAATGTTTATTGCACTAATATTGAGGGCAATGAAGAATGATATCAATATAAAGCGAGTTGCTGCATTCTCAAAGCGTTTGTTACAGGTTTGCACTAAAATGCATTTGTTCTTTTTCCATTCATGCTGGTATGGTCCTCGATAGTGTGCTGAATCATTGCTTCAACACACTCACAGTCATACTTGTATTAATAACATATATATATATATATATGTATATATACGCATATGATTTTGTTTTTTTGGTGAATACAATATGTAACACTTAGTGAAGATTGTCAATTTTAAATTAATTTGTTCAAGCCTAATATGTGTAAAATATTGAGTGCAATAAATTATCCACGCACTAAGCTGTTCTTGGGATTGTTGCGTTCTGGCAGATTTAGACTAATACAACCCCTGTTCAGACACACACATACGAAAGTACCAACACAAACAAAAAGTAGATGGGGATGTTCGTATCATAATTGTGGCCTTGTTCCTGAAATATTAGTACTAAAGTCTTGCAGCACAAGCACTGGGCTACATCTTGAGAGTTAATCTATTAGGAATTGTTAATTGGACACCTGAGATAGCCGATAACCTTGATTGTTAGGAGCTCCAACATTTGTTACTTTGTCATCAGATATTAATTATCAGAGTCATGGCTTTATTATTTGGCACTATGCCACACTCTGTTGTTATGCCTATTGACTGCTTTGTTGCCAAGCAGGTTGCCTTACAGCTGCCACCTCAATATGCCTGTGCTTGCCTTTTTATGCTCTCAGAAGTTCTTAAAGCACGTCCTCCTCTTTGGTAGGCTAGTTTCTTGTAGAAAATATTTTTACTCATTGTTAACAAGATATCAAATTATTATTGGATGTTGAAGCTGGAACTCTTTGATCATTTAGGAATATGGTGCTTCAAAATGAGGCTGTTGATGCTGATGACGATCTTGAGCATTTTGAAGATATTACTGAAAACGATGAAAATCAGGCCATTCCTGCGCCAGATAACAGAGGCACTAAAGGCCTCATTGCTGACAGCAGCAATGTATCTGACGATGATGGTGATTCCTCACTTGATGAAAGAGGTTCTGCAACTTCTGGTTCTGAAGGGGATATTTTTAATGAAGAAGATGATTTACTTGGGGAAGGTGGTCTCGATAAACTCGAGAAATTTAAGTCAAATTCTAACCATGAAGTGCACAATCTTCAAGGTCCATCATTGCCTGGAGGTTACAACCCAAGGCATAGGGAGCCTTCTTATTGGTAATTTTTTTGGAGTGTTGTATGGTTTTGAGTATATTTTGTGCTTAAAATGGTCTAGCCGCATGATAGAACAATCACGAGTCTGCGAGTTTGGTGCTGATTCTTTGGAATGTGTGTTATGGATATCCTTGAGAGGCAGTTCAATAGAATAAGAGTTTATATATGTAATCAGAAAAAGTATATTGCAAAACGTCAGACACAACTTTGCTTCAACACTTGTCTTGAGATAATTATATTGAGATAATTATATGAAGGTAATGAATTAATTAATCATCTAAACTGAGTTTCAAAGAAATCCGAAGGAAAACAGGCGTTGATAATCTCTAAGACCTGGTGAAGATTTATTTGATCAAGTACGCGGTCAAATGTTTTGAGAAAATACTATTTGGTCAGTGTTTTGCCTAGTGCTTTAACCACTTATCCATGATCGTGTGTTTGTCGGAGCAAATGCAACTAGTACGATCAAGTATAAGGCTAGTTGTTTTTTCTGTTCAATGTTAATTTGTGATTAATGCATATATTTTCTAAGCTTTATTTTGTTATCACCAGGTTAGTATCTTTTCATTATATTCAATTTAATGCTTTGCTAATTTTCATGAGCAACAGCAATGCAGATCGGGTAGGGTGGTGGGAGCTAATGGTACTTGCCTCACATGTGCACCCATCGGTTGCTGCAATGGCTGGGACCCTTCTTTCTGGGGTCAATATTTTGTATAACGGCAACCCACTGAGTGACCTTTCACTCGGTGCGTTTTTGGACAAGTTCATGGAAAAGAAACCAAGGCAAAATATATGGCATGGTGCCTCTCAGATTGAACCTGCCAAGAAGGTAAGTTTGTCGGCCCCTCTGTTCCTACATGTTCTCATTTCCTTGTTGGATATGTAGTGAGATGTCACTAGGGCCATTTATGAAAATTTGCTATTTAGTTTCCAAAAGTAGTATGTTACTATGTGGTTTATATATAGGGATAATTTTACAAATTACTCCTAAGTTTTAGCCTAATTACAAAATCTTTTAAAATTACAGATATCCCCCTTGAGGTTTGATTTCGTCTTGCATTTTCTCCCTTCATAAGGAAAAAACTTTTTAAACCTCCACGATATTTATAGAAATATTACAGTTACCCCCTTAAATTTAAGACATAATAAAATGTGAGTTTTTTTTTTTTTTTTTCGGAACATCTTTGGTTTTTTTTTAATTAGCCCAAACCTGAGGGAGTTTCTTTGTAATTATCCCTTATGTTTATAACAACTTTTGCACGAATGACTGCAACTGTTTCACAATAATCTGCAATTTCGCTTATCTCCTACAGGTTGACATGAACCACCAGCTAATAGGAGCAGAAATCCTATCGCTGGCCGAAGCCGACGTACCCCCTGAGGACGTAGTTTTCCATAAATTCTACATGAACAAAATGAACTCCTCCAAGAAACCGAAAAAGAAAAAGAAGAAAACAGCCGAGGACGAGGCTGCCGAAGAATTATACGCCGTTGATGGCGACGAGGACGGAAGTGAAGACGAAGAGATCGATAATGTGTTGGATTCGGTCAACCCTTCGTCCTTGGAAGCAGACGGTGATTATGATTATAACGACTTGGATAAGATTGCTAATGAAGATGATGAAGACTTGATTGGCGATGCGAGCGATGATAATGATGATGATGAAATCGATATTCCTTCGGATATTGACAACGAAGAAATTGAGGATGATGTTGAAGCGAGTTCTAGAGAGAATAGTGATGCTGATGACGATGATGATGATGTTGCTATAGGAGAAGCAGATGATGGGAGTGACATTGATGAGGGCAGTTTTGTTCAGAGGAAAAAGAAGCGAAAATCGAAAGGGGTTTCGCCTTTTGCTAGCCTTGAAGAGTACGAGCATTTGATGGAGGATGAGGTACCTGAGAAAGACACGCCTACAAAGAAGAAAGGGCATAAGCATAAATCTAAGAAGAAGAGAAAAATATCTAAATCTGAATAGTCTACTTTTTACAAGTCATTTGAAACGGTCAATTAATACAAGTTTACGACATGTTTTGATGTTTTTTTCCCCTTGGAGGAAGGTTTTGTTGTAAAATATTGGTCAAATCCATAGAATACATCAAGAAATCGGACAGTCTCTTAGTAATATTATTGAAAGAATGGTTCAATTTAATTATATTTTTAAAAATCCATCATGTTAACGGCATGTTCTTGAAGGAATCACTCATATTTGGAATCACATTGTAATATTTGCATGATTTGTCAACATTATTCTTTCACATTTGGTTTCATATTGCTATCTTGGCTTGCAATTTTAGTACATGTCTTGGAACTTAGTCCTATAATTTAGTCTTCTTGATGTCGAAAACCTTGATGATTTTAGCATTCACATCAATTTTAATTCTTCTTGATTTATTGATATGGCAATTTCAATCTTTGATGATTTTATCCCTTTTGGACTCGTCTGGGATAATTGATGGCAAACTATGGGAAATGATAAGCATTTGTGGATTGTTGATGATATACTATTGGGATTATTTTAGTATATTGTTAATTTTTGTTTGGGAATATATATTATTTGTGTCCTTTATAATAAAAATAACCCTGAATTGTGTTTGGGGATTGTTTTAGTATAGTGTTAAAGGCAAATGATTAAATTGACCTTGTATTTATTTTTACCAAAATCTGCCAAGTTGTTCATTTTTTAAGGATATGTAAATCATTTTAGAAGGGTGGAAAAAGTGGTACAAATTAATAACACATAAAAGGATGTGATCCAATTTTAATTGAAATGTGGATTAATTCCTGGCCCGTACACTATTCTATGGGCCCAAATCATTAAACCCAAACACAATGATAAACTATGATGAGGGTATTTTTCACCCCTATCATTAAGCCCAAACGAGTCCTTTATCCATTATATTGTTCCGGTATTTCTCGTTAGGTATTTTGAGTATTTCAACAAAGTTCTATTTGAAACAGGGATCAAACTCGCACAAAAGAACAAATTGCTGCCTACTATTTCTATAAGACCAAATTTTCACTATTTTGTAGCTCACGTGGTATCACTCACCATTTATAAGAATATTGACCAGAGTTCGAATCTTTCATCTTCCAGTTTCTTTGAAATTTATCCCCTCCCTTCCAATCACTACTCAAAATTATTAAGAAAAATAAGATCAAATTTTCAGGCCTACGTAATTATTGGACCAACTTTACAATTAAGCCTTAGTTATTTTTGGATGATATGACAACATTTTACATTGTAATATAAATACGCCAAACATTTACGAAACCTACATGGATTCATACAAATATTTAATCAACACGTTACATTTTGCGCATATCACACTAAATCCAAACAAATTAAAACTCAAAATTAGGTACACCAAAGCTGCTAAATCACCCAAAACATCCCCCAAAACTACACAAAACAGCTACAACTATTTTCTATTTCACTCCCCAATTTCCAATTCAAGATATGGTAACCTCCACAGTCTTCGCCTTAGGCGGCGGCGGTAACTTCTCAACCACCACCGTCAAAACCCCATTCTCACATTTCGCAGTAATCGCCGACAAATTGCAATTCTCCGGCAACCTAAATTTCCTCGTCAGCTTCTGGTACGGCCTTCTCTCCAGTCTCACATACTTGCATCCTTCTTCTTCCCCATCCTCCCTCTTCCTCTTCGCATTGCTCTTTATCACCAACGTGTTCTCCTCTTCGACGGTTACCTGTACTCCGATCCAATTTTTAATTTAGGTTTAATCCGTTCAATAGCATCGAATTAAATTGAATTTCGGAATGGAAATGTGTTTTGGTACCTGAATATCCGATTTGGAGAGCCCCGGGACGTCCATGTAGAATACGTATTCTTTAGGAGTGTCGAGAATATCCGCCGGAAAAGTGGATCGGCGGTGGTGGTGGTCGCCGTCGTTGGGGCGCGAAGATGAGAGCACGAATTTCTCGATTGTTTCAGGGAAATTCAGCAGCTCGCTCAATGCTTCAACCACAGTACTCATTTTCTTGTAATTTTTTCGCAAATGATTTGGTAAAATATGATTGATTTGATGAAATTGCTGAAAAGAGTCGATTTGATTTTGCTGTTTGCTGAGTAGAAGGGCTCTGTGATATAAAAGGGCAGTAAGGGAAAGTTCGAGATTTTGGGTCAAGAAAAGTCTAGAAAGTGGTGGGAAAAGAAAACACTCTCTCTCTAACTCTTTTCTCTCACACTTCTCTCTAACACTCCCAAAAACAAAACCCTAGGCTGCGATTGGATATGAACGAAATTTTATTTTCGTTCCGCTAGAGAATTTTTTTTGACAAAAAATGTGATTGTTTATGAAAATTTTCAGAAAATATATTATTATCTCACTTTCACTTTTTCTCATTTTTTCTTACATCAATCACATCTACACATTTTTTCACAAAATACTAATCATTATTACACATTCTCCCACAAATTTTACTATTCACTCACTCACACATTTCTAACTATCGATCACATCCAATCATTATTTTACTATTTTTAAATCAAATCAACTTTCATCATTACATATCCATTCACACTCTCAAAATTTTCCAAAAATTTTCATCGAATATTTTTTCACTATTCTCTAGCGAAAAGAAAATTTTCAAAATGAAAGATATCCAATCGCACCCTAGCTTTCCCCTCCTCTCCTTTCTCCGCCCTTCCCCCTCCTCCTCCATGGTTTCTATTGGAGGGATACCAAATGGCGGTCCTCAGGCGGATGAAGGTGGCGAAATTTTTGGTCCAGGGCGAAAGCGGGTCGGAGCTTCACGGAGGTGTCTCGGAAGCGGAGAAGACGATGGGTCGCAATAATAGATTTGGGAGAGGAAGAGACAATTTTTTGCTTTTTTTTTCTCTAGGTTGTTAGTATAGTTGTTGTTTTCTTATTTTGTTTGTGTTTTCTTTTTTCGATTGATTTGCGGAACTCGTGGCGGATCGGTTTTTTTTTCTCGCAAAGATGTAGTGGTTGCTCGTGCCCGATTTAGTTTTTTTGGTGTGTTAAAGTCTCCTTTAAGGAGTCAAGTCTCCGTGGAGTGGTTAGTTTGGGTGGGTAGTTTTTTTAGTCCATGTGAATCAATTGGTTTTACCAATTCCCCGCTTGGCTCTTAGTTAGTCTTGTCGCTCTTGGCAGTTATTTACGATTGTAGTTGTAATTTTAGTTCTTGAGTTGTTTTAATATAATTCTATCGTTCGACAAAAAAAAAAAAAAAAAAGTCTAGAAAGTGGTCGCATTACCTATAGACTGGGAATATGGCCGTAAATGAACCAAGTCGCTCGTGAGCTATTCGGAGCTTGATTCAATAAAAAGTTCGTCGAGTTCGTTTAATGAGGCTCGTTAAAATTAACGAACCAAACTCAAACTTAGAGATATTCGGTTCGTTAGCTCGTGAACAAGCTCGTTAGTAAGTTCGTGAATATGCTCAATAGTAAACTCGTATAAATTGAACTAATAATTTAATTTTAATTTTAATTTTTCATATTTTCACTTAAGATAATATAAAAATATTTCAATAAAATTAATTTTTTGAATAAAATTATAAGTTTTAATAAATATATTATGAATTTTAAATATAAATAATTTTATTTTTTGTAATAAATTGAAGAATATATTAATTTTTAATTAATATTTATTAAGCTTGTTTAGGCTCGATAAGACTCGAAAAATTTTGTGAGCCATCAACATGTTCGATAAATTCAGGCTCGAGTTCGACTCGATAATAAACGAGTCAAACTCAAACACTCAAAAGCTCGGCTCGGT
Organism: Rehmannia glutinosa; assembly: GCA_016081115.2. Taxonomy (NCBI): domain Eukaryota; kingdom Viridiplantae; phylum Streptophyta; class Magnoliopsida; order Lamiales; family Orobanchaceae; genus Rehmannia; species Rehmannia glutinosa. The sequence continues at coordinate 1,968,781 of CM071933.1, read as the reverse complement.
TCGGTTCGATTGCAACCCTAACTGGGATACTTGGTCGTAAATTAAAAACTTTAATTTAAAAATATTTTTATATTATTGAATGTAGGTTAATTTCTTTGCTCGTGCACATGTAAATAAGATGAGATATTGAGTGAATATTATGGAGTTTAATCTACTTGTGCTCTCACAAAGTGGATTTTTTTTTTTCTTCTACTTTTATGTGATCTGATTTGTTGGAGGAAATTGCACTTTTGGTCCATAAGAAAAGGGGTCAAGCATTTTTAGTTCTACAATTTGTTTTTTTGGTCCCAAATAATTTTTTTAAGCACATTTAGTCCCATATGATTCAAAAGTTGCAATTTTAGTCCAAAAACTAACAGGAAACTTAACTGGCCGTTAACTCTATTCTTACGGGACCAAAAATGCATTTATCCGGAAATTAATAAAAAAAAAATTATTTGAAAAATCTGAAAAATGTCTAACAAATTTGAAAAATGTTTCAATAAAATTTAAAATTATTTGCAATTTATTTAAAAAGTTATAAAAAATCCAAAAATATTTTAAAATCTAAAAATATGATAATTTGTTTAAAAAATAAAAAAGTAAGAAAATGGAAATTATTTTAAAATCTAAAAAAATTCTAAAAATAAATATAGAAATTGTTCAAAATAACTACAAATCTTTTTTTTAAAATATTGACATTTACTTTAAATTATTTAATATATTTTAAATTCGAAAATAAAAAAATCAAAACACTTTTTAAAACTTCGAAAAATATTTTAAAAAAAATCTGGAAGTTTTTTTAAAAATTATCAAATTTTAATATTCCGATTTTGGAATAATGTTAAGACTTTTAAACAAATTTTGGATTTTTTTAAAACAAATTTCAATATTTTCGTGAATTTTTATATTTTATCAATTTTAGTTTTGTAAAAAAAATCAATGTTTTTACCCTTTTTGGAATTTTTAAAACAATCAGATTTTTTGGTTAATAATTTCAAAATCTTCGAGTTTTCAGTTTTTAATCTTTTTTTTTATTTTTTTCAGATTTTTAGAAAATTTTCCAGATTTTTAATTTTATATTGAAAATAATATCGAGTTTTTTTAATTTAGAATTTTAAAACATTTTAAATAAAATTAAGATATTTAAACAAGTGTATAGTTTTTTTAACAAGTGTATAGTTTTTTTAAATAGATCATCATAATTTTTATATTTTAATTTTTAGATTTTATTTTTTTTTGGAGCTTTTTTGTATCTTTATTAATAAATTGAAAATAATTTTTAAAATTGTTTGATAATTTTTCAGATTTTTTTTAATTAATTTTCTGATAAAATGCACTTTTGGTCCCGTAAGAATAGAGCTAACGGTCAGTTAAGTTTTCCGTTAGTGTTGGGACTAAAATTGTAACTTTTAAATTATATGGGACTAAATATGCTTAAAAAAATCGTTTGGGACTAAAAATGCTTGACCCCTTTTCTTATGGGACCAAAAGTGCAATTTCCTCGATTTGTTGTTTACGCATTTTAAAATTTAACAAATTGGTTTTCAAGATAGATTAGTGATGTGGAATTAGCTCGTCTCGACTAACAAACTCAATCAAGTCAAAATTCTAGACAAGAAGCAACGAATAGAAAACTCATAAATAGACAATTGATTGCATACCTCCGTGATGATTGATTATCCACTGAGTTGTAACTCAGCTTCCTAACTTACGTCCAGTGTTGTAAAATTCGGCCTAGGCGCCGACTAGACGCTAGACGCCCCTAGGCCGATCCGATTTTTCCAAAATCGGCAAAAAAAATCTGTCCGGGAAAAAATCGGCCTAGGCGGTCTAGTCGGAATAAATCGGCCAAAATCGGAAAAAATCGTCCAAAATACAAAAAATGAAAAAAAAAGAGAAAAACTTGGTGTTTCTAGGCGCTCGACTAGCGTCTAGCGATTTCTGCAACCTTGCTTACGTCTAACTATGTCTGAGAATAACAACTATGGCTACTCATTGCTACTACCAAGGTAAACCGTGTGATGTACAGACAATGACCAATGTTATGGTAGTCACTGACTAGTGTTATGGTAAGGTCTGTTGATCATATTAGGTAAAGAGAACAATTATGTTCGACTCTCCCAATTCTAATAATAGTTGATTTCTCTCCAAATCGAACTCACATTAATGCTATTCAGTATGAGTTTACACCAAATCATGAAATATGAATTTGAACCCTGACCTCCATTCTACAAGGGACTTTAAGTCCTTTTCGTGGCCAAGTGAGCTAAACCTTATGATTAGAAGAGTATTATTATGATATAGTTGTGATACATGAACCATATGACCCATTTGAGTCCATAAATTTGGGCTTTCTCCATTAATTTTGTTGGGCCTCTAATAGTCGGGTCCAGTAGCATCGATTAGTAACTTTGTTATACATTATTCGCATCCACTTATGTGATGTAATTGCTTAATTTTGACTAATTAAAAATATAATTGTGATTGTCAATTTTTAAACGTGACATTTCATAATTATCGAACGTTACTTTACAGCACTTCACTTAAGAAAATTATTCTGTACTTAAATACTTTAATCTTATTCTCCCCTCTCTCTATACGGTGTCGTATATCCTTTCGTCGTCGTCTGCACTTTCTCAGCTCAGTTCCAGACGTGGGCAAATTCAAAATTAAAGGAGAAACGGAAGAAACACCATCAATTTGATTTCTGGTTTGCTGCTTCTTCCGTTACAGGTGATTATTCTTTCTTAGTTTTTGTAGCTCGAATTGCGTTTAGCCTAATTTGCAGTCTCAAAGTCGACCTCTATGACTTGATATCCCCTTCGAGAAGGATTAATTTTCAGATTGAATTTAGCCACATTAACTAAGTTTTAGCCGATATAATTGTTCATACAGTTCGTTACTGACCCGATATGGAATAGGATTTCCTTCGTTCCCTCTGGTAAACTTACAAGCACGGCAAAACGGCGAAATATAGAAAGGGGAAACTGGATATAAACGGAGCTAAAACAGTAAATAAAAAAGTTTCTGGTGAAGGACTTCATAAAAAATGTCTACCTTCGTTAACCCCTGCATTGTCTAAGAGCCAGTCTTTGGAATTATTCAACATTCAATTTTTTCATCCCTTCACTATAAAAAAATAGTGCATTGTTAAAATCTGTTTCTGGAGGCTTCTCAAGAGAGTGTTGTTGGTCTCGCTATCTGAGAGGTTATGTCTTGTAGGATCTTTTAGCATTCATTTGATAATAAAATTAATATTAATGAAAGAAACATCAATGTGAATTCTCATTTGCTTCTTCTTCGGTTACGGGTGATTCCATTTTCTCCATTTTGGGAGGTCAAATTACGCGTATATAAGTATCTATGCACGAATTATGTGAAAATCCTCAAATGAAAATTTATAGGTGTTCTTTGATTTCAGGAATTATCAGAAAATAGTAGGGAGGATGTCTAGGTTTCGTGCATTATGGCAAGCTTCTGTTAATGCAACTAAAAGAGGTACTTCTTATTATTTTTTTCATCATCAGTAAAAATGTTTGATTGACTCTTTTTTTATATCTTTCTCTTTTATCTTTTTTCAGTTGTTCATATTAGATTGTTATTTGTTATCCTTTTTGGTATTTTTTATGTGTTTAGTCGTCAATTGTATGTATATTGTTTTTAATTGGGGAGTGGGGGAGGGTTCACGAATTGTTCATTATGTTCTTCTGCAAATGCAACTCATTTAGAGTTGGGATTTGTTTATGGTTATTATGTTAGTTTTAGTTTTCTAGTTTAGTGAAATCAACGAATACAAAACTGTGGAAGTGTAAGGAATTCTATAGTTCAAGCAGTGGAGAGACGGACTTGATGAGTTGAACTAAATCGTTTACGTTTGTTGATTTACATTTACAGAAAGAAATTAATTTATACATTCATTTTCTGAATTTAGATTTGATTTAGTGAGTCTTTTCTTTGGATTTTCAACTCATGTCCTATTTCCCAAGGTACTTTTTCCAACTAGTTTGAAGAAAAAATGGAAAACGATAAGTGTTCCAAAACAAAAATAAAGTCTTCTGATTGCAAAAACAAGTCGTTGCGACGCCAACTAGCAGGGGCGGACTCATGTGTTAGGAAGGGGGCCTTCCCCCCCCCCCCCACCTCTCAAAAAACTTTTTAATTTTTTAATTTTTTAATATGTAAATTTTTGGTAATGTGATGGTCAATCAAACCTTGTCCAACTCTCATTAGTTTTAATCAATTTTATTTTATTTTATTTTATTTTTAATAGGTTATTGATTAGATATTGAGATTGAAGTAATTTTAGGTGAAATTTTTGATTGGCATAGACGTTATTTAACTTTTTCTTTTTCTTTGTAGATGAAAACACCAAATGTCGAAACATTCTCCTAGATTATTTGCTTGTATATATTGAAAAGCAAATTGCACAAAAATTTAGTATTGAGTCACTTATAGATGATTTTTGTGATATGCAAGAGAGACGTTCTAAATTCTTGTATATTAGGATTGTAATTATGTATTTAGAGATGCTTAATGATTAGTATTGACATTGTATTTGATGCAAATATGTAATATCTTTTAAATTTTATTATTATATACAAAAATGTTTAATTGCAAATTGTACCCTTGAGTTTGACCTAATTACCAAAAAAACTGCTAACTTTCAAAATTACAAAATATACCCCTAAGGATTTATTTTGTCTAGCATTTACCCCCTTCATAATCGAAAAACATTTCAAAATCCTACCTCATGTTTATAAAAATATAACAGTTTACTCCTTAATTATAACACTGAATTAAACCTCAGGGCACTTTTTGTAGTTTTGAAAGTTAGCTAGGTATTTTTGTAATTAGGTCAAACCTCAAGAGTACTTTTTGTAATTATCCCTATAAAAAATTGATCTTCCAACTATTGGTCCCCCAATACCTGAGTCTTGGTTCCGCCCCTGCCAACCAGGGCCATTTTCCGGTCACCCAACACGCCCCAACCTGTGGAACAACTTATCAACCAGTATCCATCATCACACCACCTTTTGCCATCCGTCAAACACAATATCCAAAATCATCCTTGTAACACAACCCACTAGTTTCGTTCATTTTTTTTATCTTCTTGTGTTCTTTATATTCTGTTCTTGTTTACTTGTCCCACATTAATTAGTCAATGAAAACTTGAACGACCGCAGAAAATATGGTCTTATTGTTTTCTTTCCATCTTGCAGCTCTCACATGGAACCTTGAAGACTTGGTCCCTCCAAGCGAAAGATATATCTTCAAGTTTGATTCGAAAGAGGAGCTAAAGCGATGGCATTTATATTCAGATTCTGAATATGGAGGTACTAATCGAAAAAATTTCATGTGTCCATGTTAAAGGAAATAACAAAAAGAATTTCCTTGTTCTGTTTTGTTTCTCACAATTTAAGCATACATGAAGTACGAGCTTAGTCAGTGGTATCAAGAATATTCATAGAAAATATGGTGTTGATGAAGGTATTGACACTTTTAAGAAAAAAATCTTGTATATTTACTGATGTTTCAGAGCACTAATGGGTGAGCTAGTATTCACAGTGAAGCAGTATGTAGGATAAGAATCTTTTCAAATTAGAATAGAGAAATAAAAGAAGAAAAAATTTGAACAGACTCTGGGAATGATGGAAAATAACTTTTCAGGTTTGTCATCAGCGTCGCTGGAGATAAAAGAGACTACGAATGGATCAAGTGGTACTGGTCAGTAAAAATTTCTTCACCGGAGACACACAATTGCTTTCACCGATTTGAATGTTGTAGTTGGCAATATAGTTCAGAAGACAGGACCCGGAGCTTCCGCGAAAAAGTTATTTTTCCCTTCTAAATTTTTGAATATCGCAAATAAATTTTGGTTACCTTCGGTCGAAATCCTTTGATTTGAATTACAGCGTATCACAGTTTCTTCTTTCTTTCTAGTTTGAAAGCAAAACTCGTTCTCTTCTCTGGAAATGTATTAGTTGTTTGCATGGAACATGCAACGCAAAGCAAACTCATTGTATACAATTTACACATTATTATCAGAAATAATTCAGTCTTTTCTGAATGGCATACTGGAATCAGATTAAATTTAGTTTATGCATGAAAGCTACTTATAATTGCTAAACTTTTGTGTTTTTATTTCTTCTTTAACCTCATAGGTTTATTCTCTGGAAACCTTTCTTTGGATGTCGAGGAAGGAACCCGGTGGAACATAAGTAGAAGTGGCTTCTGTGGAATGAGATCTAAGAGGGTAAATGATATTCATTATATATTTTTAACACATAGAGATCATGTGGCAGATGTGCTATATAATATTTCGAAAGTTTTTCTGGTCAAAATAGTTCCTAAAACACAATTTTTTAATTATTGTTTGTGAATTGGAATTGCAAGGGTTCAGCTTTATCCGCATTTTGTTGTATCTTTTAGTAAGCTTCTGTGCCAAAAGTTTCATAAACTCCCTTGACTAAATGTCATTGCCTTATTATCCACTTGTTTTGCAGTTTGATGGCTTCATTGATTTGGATGCTTATGATACAGTAGCCCTAAAACTTAAAGGAGATGGGAGATGCTACATTTCTACTGTGAGTATTTTGACCCTCATATAATCGGGGGAGAACATTAAGAAGATTTCCTATTTTGATGTTTCAATGATTTGAAGTTCACAATGCTGTACACTTTGCAAGTACCTAAAAAAATGTGTAAACATATTTATAAGCTTATGAGCAAGCTAATTGAGGCTTCTTCTAACTCTAATGCAGATTTATACAGAGAATTGGGTGAATTCTCCTGGACAACAAGAAGATAACTCATGGCAGGCATTTGTTTTTGTGCCCAAGGACAACTGGTATATTGCCAAGGCAAGTACTCGCCCTCTCACTCGCGCTCTCGTTCTTTCTCACACCCCTTTTATACACACACACACACACTAAAAAAAACACATGCGTCACATGTGGATGACATTTCTTACATATGGAGGAGAAAATATATTCATTTTTTAAAATTTAAAAGAAATTCAACGCTGTCTTATTTTGGTATGCCAAATGTCTACTGTAATTATTTGTTCCGTCTCTTCTTTTTAGTCATCTATTTATCACAGGAAAACACCTATTATGCGTAACTTATTGGCAAATACCTTTTCAACACCATTGAAACTGCCTTTTTTTTTAAATTATGAATTTAGTAAATATTATTTCTGAATCTTATGTTTAAGAAAAGTAAATGTAAACACATCCCATAAATATCATCCGAAGGGGATTTATAACCTGAGTTTGATGTAGATGAGAAATTGGATGAAATTCATCAAAAGACGAATCAAAACTCCTTTTCTGAGAAGTATGACCACATTCGTCCTTTAAAATGGTTCAACGGTTAGAATTCATAAACTGCATATCTCTACAATAGATCCTCTATTGCGACTGAAACCGAAAATGATTCAGTTGGTCAACTCTTCTTTTGCTAGACTAGTGAATATCTTAATATTAAGGGATAATTACAAAAACCCCTCGAGGTTTGGGCCAATTACAAAAAGTTTATTGATTTTTGGAAATTACAAAAACCCTTTAGGTTTGATCCGTCTTACTTTTGCCCCCTTCAAATGCAAAAAACATTTCAAAAGCTCCCATTACGTTTATCAAAATATTACAATTACCCCCTTAAAATTTAAGACAATCAAACCTCTGAGATTGTATTTTTTTTTTTTTTTGTAATTTTCAAAGGACCTCTTGTTTGTTTTGTAATTAGCCCAAATCTTAGGGGCCTTTTTGTTGAAAAATGTTGTCTAGATTCTAATTTCAAGAACCATATTCTCTATTTAGCAGATTCCTCTTGCTCGATATCTGCCAACGTGGAGAGGCAATGTTATAGATGCAAACCTGGAGATGAACCCAGCTCGAATTGTTGGCATGTCTCTATCAGTCAATGCTGAAGGTGGAGTTCCAGGTGCTAAGTCTGGTCCAGGTGATTTTCGTGTCGAACTTGACTGGATTAAAGCTTTGAGATTGCAGAGTTAAACTGAATGATTCATTGCTTAGAGGCTAGTAAAAAAATAAGCACGACGAACGCTTGTAACTGCTTAGTATGTGCATGCTAGAGATCAAATGTACTAATCAATACCAATAGGAAACCCGAGTTTGGCGAGTGTGTTTCGACGCACATATCAGTTTTGTCGGAAATTAGTTGAAGATATGGAATTAGGTGTTGATTACCATAATTCATGTCATTAAATTTCATCAATCAGAACATTTTCACTCTTATTGTTATTTTTATTTTTATTTTATCTTTTTGGAATTTCCCCAAAAACTGATTCCTGATTTGTTATTGTAAAAGTATTCTCTATTTTGTTTATCTACACAGTATTCTGTGATAATTACAAATATTACCTTGATGTTTAGCCTAATTACAAAAAAACTTCCGTTATCTATCAAAATTTACAAATATTCCCTTGAGGTTCGTATTTACATAACAAATACACCACTCTTGAGGGTAAGTTGAAAACAAATGCAGGAGGGTATTTGTAATTTTAAAAGATAGTGGGGTCTTTTTGTAATTAGGCTAAACTATATGGGAAGTTTTTGTAATTTAACCCTGGTTTTCTTCGCACCTCTAAGCTGCCATGGTTGACCTGACTGGGATGAGATTTCCTATTCTACATTTCCTATTTCTACTTATATTAACACACATGTACAAGATGATGCCACAAGATGATGTCACAATATACACGTTGCCTTCCATCTCCATCTAACATACGTAAAATGAAATAGAAAGTGGAATAGAAAAAGAGAATCTCAACTACTATGACCGTGAGTCCTGACCGACATAGTAACTATCAAAATATCAAATATGGATGGCTGGAAATGATCCAAAGACTTTTCAGACACAGCAATGGAAAAATCAATAGGCCCACATAGTGTAAGAAAGATCACACTTCCCCTATATTTTTTGTCACATATTTATTTCTCTTTTCAAGTGATTTTAACTTTTTCCACTTTTCAATTTTATGTTTTTCCTTATCTGTGATTGAGAGAGTATCAGAGTACGTAGTTCTAAAATAGGCACCCTTTTTTTTGCATCCGAGGCACGTGATTTCATGGACTTTGTACTTGAAGATCACGTGGGCATTCCTCAGGATTGGAATTTGGACCACTTGCACTTGGGCCATGGAGATTCAGACAACACCCAGAATCAGAAATTCAGAAACTCTTTTGGGAATCGAACAAAACATCATAGATTTTTGTTGTTCCCAAATGTTTGAAGAAAAGACCTTATGATTCTGATCAAATGTCAAACAAAGTCTTTCGGTTTTTTGAGTGGTTTATAAAAATTACAGCTGGCAGAATCCAGCCCAGCCTGACCCAAATAAAGTTTGGGTGGGGATGGGTCATTGGGCCGAGCCATATTTTCTTAGGCCCGGAAAAGTCGGTATCTTTTGGTCCGGCTCGATTGGCCCATGGGTCGGGCTTAGCCCGACTTTTGGTCCGGCTCGACAACATTGTACATAGATTTTAGGCTAATTTAACAAACTAATTTAGTTTTCAAATCAATTTAACAAATTAATGCAAAAAACAAAAATTAAAAAAAAAGGTGAAAACAGAGTTGGTAACGTTGTTTTCTCATAAAACAGCGTTACCAACTCTGTTTTCTCAAAAAAACTTTTTTTTTTAAATTTTAATTCAAAAAATGATTTATATGTTTTTCAAACTGAAATTGAACCGCAATGCTAGAAAAATCGAATCGGACCAAACCGAACTATTTCGGTTTGGTTCAATTCGATTTTTCGGTTTGGGCTTTATTTTGGGTCTTTACGTTTTTCTTGTTTCGGGAGATGGGCTTGCGTATTAGTTGGCTTTGCTTCTACCGAGGCAATTGCCTTGTTCTTGCTAAAAAATATATTTTTTTTATATTTATTTAACAATTTAACAATAAAATATTATAGAAAATTAAAATAATAATATAAAAATATATTAAAAATATAAATTAAAATAATAATATAAAAATATTTAAAAATTTATGGACCAAAACCGAACCGAACCGAAAATTCATTCGGTTAACAATTTGTTAAACGGTTTGGTTCGTTTTTTAATCTAATAAACCGAATGAATTTTTGGTTTGGTTGGTTTTTGGTCTATAAATTTTTTAAATATTTTTATATTCTTATTTTAATTTATATTTTTTAATATATTTTTATATTATTATTTTAATTTTCTATAATATTTTATTGTTAAATTGTTAAATAAATATATAAAAATATATTTTTTTAGCAAAAAACATAAAGACCCAAAATAAAGCCCAAACCGAAATAGTTCGGTTTGGTTCGGTTCGATTTTTCTAGCATTACGGTTCAATTTCGGTTTGAAAATATGTAAATCATTTTTTGAATTAAAATTTAAAAAAGAATTTTTTTACCAACGCTGTTTTCAGAAAACATCGTTTTTTTTTTTTTTTTTTTGAAAACAGCGTTACCAACTCTGTTTTCACCTCTTTTTTATTTTTTATTTTTGCATTAATTTATTAAATTGATTTGAAAACTAAATTAGTTTCTTAAATTAGCCTAGATTTTATGTATGGGTTAGGTCATATTTTCATGCCCCGACCATATTTGGGTCGGCCCGATTTGACCTGAAAAAATTCGAAAGCCTGGTGGGCTCGGTCCATTGCCAGCTCTAGTAAAAATATAAAGGGATAATTACAAAAATACCCTTAAGATTTTGGCTAATTACAAATAAACTCAGAGATGTTTCAAAATTACAAAAAACTCACTCAAGTTTGATATCTGTTTTTTTCTTTTTAATTTTCAAAAATGTCTAGAGTTTTTTGCAATTAGCCAGTTCTAGTAAAAATATAAAGGGATAATTACAAAAATACCCTTAAGATTTGGGCTAATTACAAATAAACTCAGAGATGTTTCAAAATTACAAAAAACTCACTCGAGTTTGGTATCCGTTTTTTTTTTTATATTTTCAAACATGTCTAGATTTTTTTGTAATTAGCCCAAGGGGGGAGGGTTTGTAATTATCCCAAATATAAAATATGTCAACAATTGTGCAAATGTCCTTTAAAAAGTGTTCATAACACTCTGAGCAAATTGTTAAATTGTGTGTGCATAGTGCAGATGCATGCATAATGAAAGGGAATTCAAAGAAAATAGGCTATTTTGGCTGGCTGCAATTTGCCCACATTAAAATCACTTTATATATAACTCTCAAGTTGTCTACTTGTTTACTTTGCCCTAAGAAAAGACCAATCTGATGCATAACAAAAGTATGTCTAAATAAATGCGATTCTTCTAGGCTAAGTTGCCTACTTGTTACTTTGCCCCAAGAAAAAACTATATGATGAATAAAAGAGATATGTCTCAATAAATGGGATTCTTCTAGGCCTTAGCCAAGTGCCAACAATCCCCCATCCCACACAAATATACACCGTTCTAGAGTTTTCAATCTGGTTCACTTTACTTTCGTGTGCTAGCTCTAAAAGTGTCAAAATTGGTTTGGGTAAAAGGTTGGACTGGGCTACAATTTCGTAGACCCAAAAGTCTCCAGGCCCATTTGGCTTGGAAAAAAAAATAGTCGGCCCGGTCGCCTTTGTCATTTAAAGTCCACTTTCATGGCTTGGGCCACAAAAAGAGTGACCCAATGAAATTTTGGCCATTATATGATGTCTAGTATACTAAGGCTTCGTTTGATTCAACAATAGGATTGTGTTTGATTATTTCCCACCAGTTTTATTAGCCTTTTTCCATGGATTTATTAAGGTTCAATAATGTATTTGTTTGAGTGATTGGGTTATTGGATTCTAAGGGTTAATATTAAATTATTAACAAGGACAATTGTAAATAGGGGTATGTAGGTAATTTGTAATAGCATGATATTATCCCACCTAGGGGGTGGGATACCTATTAACTCAATGAGAAGGATAAAGAACAGGACCATGCTAATTTCCAAGACCATGGATGTATGAACCAAACAAAATAATAGAACTGAAATATTATAAAAGTGAGTGATATACCTTTTCTTATGCCCAACTAGACGAAGTCTAAGTGAATATCACGTGTAATTACCCACCTAATGATTTGAAAGATTAGATAGAAATATACAAGATGATGTATGCATAGAGCCATAGACAACACACGGCTCTAATTAAGCAAGTTGGTTGGTTAGACATGCAATTGGACATCAGCCCAAATACCACTGCTTCCATTATCTTTTTACCCTAAATTATAGAGGTGCGGTGCGGTGCGGTTTTGGCGGTTTTTAAAAATCTAAAACCATAACCGCACCAACAAAGCGGTGCGGTTTCTATCTAATATTTTAAATCGCGGTTTTGGTCATAAATTATTATGAGCGGTGCGGTTTGGTGCGGTTCGGGCGGTCCGAGCGATTTTTTAAAATTTATGATCACCCCTACCTTTTACCTTGATTTTCGTACCGTATTTATAGTACTATTCACTGTGTAATGCGGATCATCGTGCACGTGGCATCCTATCGACGATGTGCATTTCACGGGCGACCCGACCCACATTTTCAGGTCGGGTCGGGACCCATATAAAAAAAAACGCAGATCCTGAGGGTATCTTGGTAATTTCCAACGATGCGAGGTAAATATGGTGATTTTGACCTAGTCGAGACTAATATGCAGGGGCATACCCAAAAGCCCCCCCCAAATTTTTTGAAAATTAGTTTTTTTATGTATATTTTAATTTAGAATATTATTTTTAGTACTAAATAATTATTTTTTAGTGATTTAGCCCCCTAAAATTATATGTCAAGTTCCACCCCTGCTAATATAGTAATTTCCATATTACTAGTTTGGCCCACTCAATGAATAATACACTAAAAACTAAAAATACTCGGGCCGCACAGGGCCACCCAGTTTTTTTGGGCCTAATGGGCCCATTTTTTAGGCCCCTTTTTTTGGGTCTGTATTATTACAACCCAACCCGGAATTTCCAATAAAAATGTCAGGTTGATCAGGTTGATCGCGCCGGCCTATCAAGCTGGTCGGATTTGAGAGCTCTAATTGAAAGTAATTGTCAGAAGTTTTTTGGGTTGATCGGGTGAAAAAGAATTTGATGATCAATATTGAAACATAAACATAGACAAGCCCAAAATGATCATCTTCGAATGATCTGAAGTACTAAGCCCAAGGCCCTAATGATTTAGGTTCGTTATTCGCTGTAGTTTGGGCTGAAGCCCATATTGTCGCCATTAATGAGCTTACTGTCTATATAAGTTGGGTTACGCGGGGCCCAAATTACAATCCTTGGCCGAACCCAAATTTTGGATTGAACAGCAGTTTAAAGTGGGGGTGGCAAATTCGTGCACGGCGTGCTGTTATCGGGCCGATTTGATAAGAGCACGGCCCGCAAGTACTAACTCGAACACGATTTGATAAGTTTAATATTCTGGAAATACTAGCCCAAATACAATATGATAAAAAGACGATAGCCCAAACACGATCTACTAAGCCCGAAGTAAGTTTATTTATTATTATTAGTTTGGCTCATTTGAACAGTTTAGAACATTTGACTCGTTAACCCATTTACTAATATAGTGTAATATTATTCTTTTGTTCCTTATCACATATAAAGCCCATTAGGAAGTTCGAATTAGAAAAAAAATATTATGTAAAAAATGATATTATTTAAATTATCGAGTTACCGGACTTATCGGGTTGGCTCGATATGGAGCCAATTTCTCATCGTTCTTATCGGATCGGAACACCTGATCAAAACCCGATATTTTTCATGTCGTGCCTCAAAATTGCCATCTCTAATTTAAAGTGTCTAGAAGGAGGGGCTCAAATTTTTCTCGTTGTCAAATAGTTCAGGCCAAATCGGTGCCAATCCATTGGGCCACACAGAAAAATTAGGTCGAGTCAAAATTCGATCGAGTCACCATTTTTGGTGGCCAAGCCCGAACCATGCTATGAAATACACATAAAATATATCGGGCCGGTCAATTGGCCGGGTCTTGTTTTGACAACTCTACCTATAAGCAATTCATTTTGACATTCATCTTTCCAATGCAACAAAATTTGGAAATATTGTCTTTCAAATTGTTGAATAATATTTTGGAAATTTTGTTCCAAAATTTATTATATGTTTATGTTGCTAACCTTATTTTGATTACCCTTTAGAATACTAAGATGTAGAATTCAGTCTAAAAAAATTGAAAGTTTTATACTTTCATGTGTAGAAGAATTCAAGAACCAGGACAATGCAAAATTGCAAATGGTTTCTGCAATTTTTTTAATGTGAATAAATAAATAACTTGTCCAGGACTAAACAATCAAATACCAAAAAGGAAAAAGAAAGAGGAAATAAAAAAACAAAAGAAACAAAAAGAAAAATGAAGAAAAAAACGACAACAATGGGACACTCAAATCTTCTAAGCACCCAGAAAACCCTTCCATTCACACTCGATTTTTTTATTAATTATAAATCAATTAAACTGTTTTCATCATTTCTTGAAAAACACACGAATCAAAACAAACAAACATGTGATTTGGTTGGCTAAGAAAAAAAAATTGAAATTAATATGCAGTTTGACTTTGATAATACGAAAAATTTTAAAGAAAATTACTGCATTAAAGCTGACACAACATCCTAGCAATAATAGTAGTAACACGCAAAATCGTTAAGAAAAAATTTAGTTTATTGCCCCCATTATTATAAAGATTTCTTTTTTTTTGGATGGTGTTGATTTAGCGGTGGATAGAGATAGTCCATCACTCATTCCCAAGATCAGTTGATAAAGATTCTTGAAACACACGATTTTTCTTTTCTTTTTTTCCTTTTCTTTTTTGGGTTTTGATTTTTATTGGGGTCGGGGTTGGAATTAAAAAGGTAGTGCATTAGGGTTTTCTTTTTTTCTTCCTCTTTATACAATAGGAGTATATATTTGTTTTGTGGCGATCTTTGTTGATTTCTCCATCTGGGTTGTTGGTGTTGCTCTAATTCTTCATCTGGGTCGGTGAGTTTTTCTTGTTTTCTCATCTGGGTTTTTCTCAGTCTATGTTATTTCTGCTAATTTTATCGTTGTAAGGAAGTTTTAAGTTTTCTTGCACACTTCTGATTACTGATGTTGCAGATTTTTTTTTTGCTTTTTGTTTGATTTTGGCTTGTAATATGGAGTTGTTTTTCTGCAGATCAGACCTTGAATTATCCTGATTTTTATCCCATTTTTCTGAGAAAAAGTTTTTGAATTTGGTTCTATAATTAAGTGAAGTTCAACCCATCATGTTGGTGGCATGATGCTTGAATGTGCTTTTGTAGTAAAGAAGTTGGGAGTTTTAAGAAGTTTCTCATTATAAATTTGCTTCTCTCTGAGTAAGAGTGAGTGAATTTGGAAATGTTCCATACCCAAGGAGCTTTGAAAAACACTTGCCATCTCCTTGCCGTCTTATGTAACCAAACAGCGGAAAATAAGCAGAATCGAAATGTTTTAGAGGAGAAGCGAAGGTTCCCCTTCCCAGAAATTGTATCTTCGGGCCGTTTAGAGGTGCGAATTAATGCCTATTTGTTCATCTAAGTTGAAATCTCTCTTCCTTGAAGTTTATAAAGATTTTTTCCTTTCATTTCAACTTGCTGTATAGGCTCAAACATTGAAAAATCCGACTACAGATGAATTCCGGAAAGTTCTGGATTCATGGCAGCCAAATATTGTGTACCTACAAGGAGAACAGTTGCCAAATGATGAAGTTGGATCGGTTATTTGGGAAGGGCTGGAGTTATCCTCTCCCGAAGCTCTATCTGGATTTTTTAGCTCTACATTGCCAATTACCGTATGTAAATTCTTCAATAAGTTGTGATGTTTTTATGTTATTTGTCTTCCATAAGTTGAATTGTGTTAGTTCCACAATGATGACTGTTGTATGTTATTTGTCTTAAATAAGTTGTTAACATGCTTTTTATAATTAATTTTGTGCTACATGGATTGTGTTTTACGATACATAAATTTATCGTGGGCCTAAGAACATACATATTATTTCTCGTATGGTAATTTTGATCCTCGTTCAATGTGAGCAAGGCCACTGCAATGGAAATTGGATTAATCTTTTGTTTTACGCACACACACACAGAGAGACACAATCTACTGAGTACTGTCTAATCATAAGCGACATGGGGCTTAGGTGGTCAATGGCTTGAATGGGAGTTATGTGCATCTTTTATTAGAATCTTGTTAGTTTCCTTCAGAATTATATTACTTTCAGCCAAGCTTATATGGGTTGAAGATGGACTAAGATATCTCTGCTTTGTCCAACATGGAGAATAGTGCAACTTTTTCTATAGGATGGCTTAAAATGTGTACGAAGGTGGTAAATTTGGATTTTTGCATATAATTTTGTAGAGAGGTTCACCTTCTGGCTGATAAGAATGTTGCCATTTTGATGTGTTACATTGGTTGATGTTATGTGCTATGTCAGCTGTTTTAAAGAAAAGCAGATACATGATTTGGTTGTCGAAAGCGTTTGGTGTCTGAGCTTCCGTAGATTATTTTGTAGGAGTGTGAGGGTAATTGACTTTAAATTAACTGCATTTGTGTTTGTAGGTTGTAACTGTACACCAATCAACGTTTCTTCAGAACATAGACAAGACTACAGATCTAGAGTTCTTTGTCTAGTTAATATAAGTTGAGAAGGAACTTCCATTGCACTTTTTATTGCCATGTTAAAGATTGAAATATTGAGGAAAAATCGGCTCGGCTTTACCATGGAAACATTTATAGGAAAAAAAGCTCACATATTTGAGTATGTGGGGAAACATGTGTGCTTTTTCACTTATATTATTTGTTTTTCCATTCCAACCGCTTTGCGAATCAATGCTAATTCTGGTAGCTCTGTTCCTTATGTTATATCTAATTGTAATGACACTCTTAATGAAGGTTTATTTGGAAGTACCAAATGGTGAAAGGTTCGCCAAGTCTCTTCACTCTAAGGTATGCAACAAGGAAAACATTTATAAATGATTATCAAAGATGGCCGCAACTTTAGATTTTTATTTTTCTTTTGTAAAAAAGAAGTTATGTGTTCAAGCTTGTTACCGTATAAGTTTTGTGGATGATCTTCTTCCTGATCACCGCCTTCACCTTTGTAGGGAATTCCTTATGTAATATATTGGAAGAACTCATTTTCAAGTTATGCAGCAAGCCATTTTCGACATGCATTGTTCTCTGTTATACAAAGGTAATCATATTCATTTTCAATTTAATATGACCATGACACGGCGTGATTGAGCTTTTTTGTCCACCTTTCCTTGTCTTGTTTTTTTATGTTTGACTGTTGCTTGTTTATCCACTTCTTTTATGGTACAACATAGACCAGTTGATAGTATGTTGAGATTTTAAGTCACAATATGCTCTTAAATTGTTGGGTTTATTCAGTGTTTCACCTATTGCTTGCTAGTTTGAATTTTATCACCGTTTCAGTTCCTTTCTTAATATTAATGGATAATTACAAAAATTACCCCTGAGGTTTGATTATGTCTTAAATGTAAGGGGGTGAATGTCGTATTTTTACAAATGTAAAGGAGGTGTTGAAATGTTTTTGCTTTTGAAGGGGGTAAACTGTAAAGTGTAACACAAAATAAAATATTAGGGGGATTTTTGTAATTTTCAAAACTCTGATTTTTTTGTAATTACCCCAAACCTCAGGGGTAGTTTCTATAATTTTCCTAAAATTAATTAATGTACAGTAGGTCCCTCATTCAAACAATAAAATAATTCCACTAGAAAACAGCCTTTCTAGTCCTTAAACTGAAAACAGTGTCTGATAATCAAAAGCATTCTGCTTTATTTTTTTTATGTACGAAAGTGCCAATATTTCTATCTGAAGCATTTTAATTATTGCAGCTCGTCCTGCCATACTTGGGATGCCTTTCAACTTGCAGATGCGTCCTATAGACTTCACTGGCTTCGAAATAACCCTGATGACCAGAAAATTAATGATGAAATGGGCCCTAATCTACTTGGGGAGTCTCCGAAGATCACCGTTGATATTCAGGAGATGGAGGATCCTGTGGATGATGAAGAAGGCTCTTCTGGTTCCCTTCCTGCAATAAAGATATACGATGATGACGTGAACATGAGGTTTCTTGTTTGTGGAGTGGCAAGCTCCTTGGTAAAGACATAGACTTCATTTTAAGCATATTGTTTAGTTACAAAATGTACCCTTGAGGTTTGACTTAATTACAAAAAAAACCAGCTAACTTTCAAAATTACAAAAAATACCCAAGATTTTATTTTGCCCAACATTTATCCCTTCATAAGCGGAAACCATTTCATAATCATCATACCTCAAGGGATACTTTTTGTAATTTCGAAAGTTAGTTTTTTTTTTTTTTTTTGTAATTAGGTCAAACCTCAAGGGTTCCTTTTCTAATTTTCCCTACAAACTTGGATATTCTACTCATGGAGTTAAATACTTTTTCAGGATTCTTGCTTGTTGAGTTCTTTGGAAGATGGTCTAAATGCCCTCCTCAGTATTGAAGTAAGTCTCACATAGCTTTCTCCCCGACCCCCGCCTCTTCCGGAGACACGATGAAGTGGGAACTGATTTTCTTCATTTGTAATCTGTGCATGATTCAGTTTTGTAAGTCAAGAGAGAAAACTGAATGTGTTTTGTTGTATTAACAATGAAAGAAGATGTACATTATATAGCAAGAATAATCCTAACCACCCCAGGAATTAAGGAAAAGAGAAAAACACACAACCTAAAGTTAAGTGCTAAAGTTAAGGCACTAAGTTGCCACTATCATTCTATTTTACAATATCTTAACACTCCCCCTCGAGGTGGGGCATATACATCATATGCATCCATCTTGTCACATATATAAGTTATCCGAGGACCCCGTAGAGATTTAGTGAAGATATCGCAAGTTGATCTCTAGAGTTGACAAAGGAGGTCTTGATGATTCGAGAGAATCTTTTCTCTTAGGAAGTGATGATCGACTTCTATATGCTTCATCCTTTCATGAAAAACTGGATTGGAGGAGAGGTGTAGCGATCGATTATCATCATACGAGCTCCATAGTAACCGATGTCACAAAAATTTAATTCCGATAAGTGTTTTAGCCACAAAGTTCACATGTTGCATGTGCCATAGCTCGATACTCGCTTCAGACTTGAACGAGCAACAACGGTTTGCTTTTGCTTCTTCCATGAAATCAGGGTTTCCTCCTATGAATATACAATAACCAGGAAGTAGATCTTCGATCATTCTCATCTCCTGCCCAATCGGCATCTGAATACCCAATGATATTCGTGTGGCCTTTATCAGTGAAAACAAGACCTTTTCCAGGTGACCCTTTAATGTACTTTACAATACGGATAATCGCATTCCAATGACTATCACAAGGAGAGTTGAGAAACCGACTTACTATACTTCGGGAAAGATATGTCGGTGTCCGGTCATGGTGAGATAATTCAACTTTCCAACAAGTCTCCGATATCTTCCTGGATCGTAACGGGCTCCCCCGATTAGGGAGAAGCTTTACATTAGGATCCATAGGAGTAGCAATCGGTTTACAACTGTAAGACTGTTTCTTCTAAAATATCAAGAGCATATTTTCTTTGAGAAATAGCAACACCGACTTTGATTGAGCTACTTCAATCCCAAGAAAGAACGAAGAGGGCCCAGTCTTTAGTTTGAAAATTCCGAAATAGGTGGTGTTTCAACGCTTGATACCTTCACAATCGTTGTTGCGATAATTACAATGTCATCAACATACACCACAAGATAGATATGTCTATTTGTTGAGGAGCATCTAAAGAAGACAGAATGGTCTCCTTCGCAACGTATCATCCCAAACCGCTTCAAGTACTTTATTTGAATCGGCCAAACCATGCTCGAGGCGATTGCTTAATGCCATACAAAGATTTTTGTAATTTGCATACTAATCCACACCCCCGAGCAACAAACCCGGAGGTTGCTCCATATAAATCTCTTCATCCAAGTCACCATGCAAAAGGCATTCTTGATGTCTAATCGAAAGAGGGCAATGTCGCATGGCAAAACCATGGCTAAAAACAAACGAAGCGAAGACATCTTTGCAACGGAGAAAAGTATCACCGTAATCGACCATAGACATGTGTGTAGCCCTTTGCCACCGAGCTTTTAAACGATCAACTTGTCCATCCGGACCTACCTTAACATTAAAAACCCATCGACAACCAACAAAGATTTGCCAGTTGGAAGAGGAACAAGCTTCAAGTGTGATTGGAATCTAAAGTCGTCATGTTTCATCAAGCATGGCCTCGTGTGTCCATCCTGGATGAGATAGTGCTTAAACCTGTCTTAGGAATAGAAACAGAAGAAAGTGTAGAAACAAGAGTACAATATGTGGGAGACAAACGATGATAAGAGAGAAAATTGTAAATAGGATAAGGGTTACGAGTGGAACGTATACCTTTGCGGAGGGCGATAGGCAGATCAGGTGAAGCAGATGGATCCGGAGTAAGGGGCGAGATATCGGGAGCAGGAGCGGAAGCACGTGACTCTCGCCGCCTTTCATATGTGATGCCATACCGATTTATGGGCGGAGGAGACTGTGGTGGAGAGGATGGAAGAATTGACATATCTGGGGAACTAGAAGTCTCGGAAGCGATGGAAAGTGGAAAAATAAGGTGCAGTGCAAAACCTGATCTAAGTCGTAGGAAGGAATATTCGTTGTGGCAAAGTATGAGATATCCTCAAAGAAGGTAACATCCGCTGAGACGTAGAAGCGGTTTGTAGGGGGGAGTAGCAACGATAACCCTTTTGAACACGGGAATAGCCGAGGAAAATACACTTGATAGACCGAGCAGATAGTTTATCGCGACCGAGAAAGGTCATGAACAAAACAAGTATGTGACCAAAAACACGAGGGAGAGACATCATACAAGGGGGCCATAGGATGCAAAATAGAGTAGGGTCCGACCATTTAATACGAAGAGGGCATTCGATTTATTAAGTAAGTGGCGCTTAAAAAAAGATCGCCCCAAAAACGTAAAGGTGCATTAAAGATATATCAAGAGTGTGCGAGTCAGATCAACAATGTGTCTACATGTTTTCGTTCGCTACACCATTTTGTTGAGGTGTATGAGGACAACTAGATTGATGTATAATGCCTTTAGAACGTATGAAGGAATTAAAACGGTCGAGAAATACTCTTTTGCATTATCACTACGCAAGATACGAATTGTTTTACCAAACCGAGTCATAATTTCGAACAAAATTTTTGAAAAATATCAAACAACTCGTAACGATCTTTCATTAGAAATATCCAAGTACATCCGGAGAAATCATCAATAAAAGTGACATAATAACGATAGCCTAAGAGAGACGAAACACGACTCGGACCCCAAACATCAGAGTGAACAATATCAAAAAGAGAGACAGCACGATTATTAATACGATTAGGAAAAGAGACACGAACATGTTTTCCTAGTTGACAAGACTCACAATTTAAAGACTCAGTGTGAAAGTCCGGATACCATTGTTTTTAACTTGGGTAGGCTCGGGTGGCCCAAGCGACGATGAAGAAGATCAGGAGATGCAGGAGCGGCACATATAGTGGAAAATGTGGATTGAAGGTAGTAGAGACCACGAGATTCGAGATCTGCCCAATCGCCCCGCCCGTATTAGGTCTGGATTAAGAAGGAGTCAAGTGAAGGTTATGGCACAATTTAAAGAACGAGTTAATTTGCTTATGGAAATTAAGTTAAAGGGGCAATTGGGAACCAATAAGATGAACTTAAAGATATCGACGAAGTAGGTGAGACCCGTCAACTCGATTGCCTGGATTTTAGATCCATCGCAAACAAATAATATAATGTGGAAATGTTGTTTGTGATATATCAGAGAAAATGGAGGAATTACCAGTGACATGATCTGAAGCACCAGAATCCAAAACCCATCTCGTAGGTGTAGAGTGAGAGAGACAAACCGTAGAGTTACCAGAATGAGGAGCGGAAGGTGTGGCTTTGTCATTGTCGCTTAAATCGTAAATATTCTTTATAGTCACTAGTAGAAAGCGTAATCTTAATCGATTTCAATTGAAGGAGTTGAGGATTGAGCAATATTAGCCGTTTTTCGGGGAAACCCATGTAAACTATAACACCGATCCTGAGTATGGTTATCCCTACCACAGTGAGTGCAATAGAGATTTCCTTTACCCCCTCTGCCACGACCGCGACCACGACCACGACCTCGGCCTCCACTGCCACGGTCATTCATATGAGAAACAAGAGCGGATGGCTCAGGAGTTGGTTGTGTGCCATGTGCGGAAAAAGAAACTCGGAGAAGACGACTAATAAGCTCTTCCACCGTAGGGATAGTAGGATTTGTTAAAGCCTGGTCACGTCACAGATCCATACTTCTTCTCTGGAAGACCATGGAGAATAAATACCATGAACATATTATCAAGGTTGGTCAACATTTGTGAAAGATCCGTACTAACTAACATTAATTTGAGCTCATCAATAGTAGATTGAGCCCGAATTAAGTAGTCGGACAGATCGTGATCAGTCATCTCAAGAGTAGCAAGATTACGAACGATTCATACAATCTCGAATATCGTTAGCATAAAGGTTTTTAGCCTTTACCCGGACATCATGGCAGTCCGATCACTGGGACGAAAATGTGCCATTAACTTTGGGTCAATAGAGTTCCACAACAATGATACGAGTTGGTAATCAGCTTGTTCCCAATCATTTTTCAACTTAGCATCAATGTCTGAAGATGTTTTAGTAAGATGGTCTGAAAGATTCTGACCTAAAAACCATAACTCAACAGATGAGTGCCAATTCAGGTAATTTTTACCATTCAATTTTTCAGTGGTAATGGTAGGGGAACCTTGAAAGGCAAACGATATCAAACCCTTTTTCTGTGAAGAGGTTTCAGAAATTTCAGACATGGTAACTGAGAAGCAGGTGGCTGGACAATAATAATAATAATAATTAAAATATATATATATATATATATATATATATGAAACAGTGAGAGACAGCAGACAGAGTTCGAGAAAGAAAAAGAAAAAGAAAAAAAGAAAAAGGACTGAAAGGTGCCCTAAACAGAGTGCCCACCGACTGAAAGTGGTACGGACGGAAAGAGGAGAACCGGGCGCACCGGGAAGCAGTGGTGCGACGAAAAAAAAAAAAAAAAAAAGGGTGGCGGCGCGTGTGATACACGCGCAGGTAAGTCAGCGGCGCGTGGAAGCGCGTGGAGACGATCCGGTGGACGGGACCCGGAGTTCTGGCCGGTCTGCGACTGGCGAGTCCGGTGGGTCGGCGCGTGTTACCGGTAACAGTGATTCCGGTGGTCGATTTTGGTCAGGCAACTGAAAAGGGAACTAGGGTTTCTGGGAGGGGAAAATGAAAAAGGTGACTGAAAAACTGGAACTTTAAACTGGCAACTGAGAAACAAAAAAAATAGAGAAACTATGAACCTTGCTCTGATACCATCAAGAGAGAAAACTGAATGTGTTTCTGTTGTATTAACAATGAAAGAAGATGTACATTATATAGGCAAGAATAATCCTAACCAGTCCCAGGAATTAAGGGAAAAGAGAAAAACACACAACCTAAAGTTAAGGCTAAAGTTAAGGCACTAAGTTGCCACTATCATTCTATTTTACAATATCTTAACAGTAAGTTTCAGTTTGATTAGTTGAGTACTCATTTTCGTGCTTTTTCCTTTGTGGTGATTCAGATGCGAGGGAGCAAACTTCATAACCGGGTCAGGTACGTGTGGCGTGCAAATTTATATACAAACACTTAAATTCTTCAGCATATGCTATTATTTTCTCTTGCCCCGTGGATCATATGTTATCAGTCATATTTTAGGATATTTACAAAAGAACCCCTGAGGTTTGGAGTATTTGAAAATACCCATAGAAGTTTCAAAATTATAGAAACCCCCTAGTTTTGATTCTGTTTTACATTTTTTTACCTCTTCATAATCAAAACATTTCAAACACCCCCTTACATTTACAGAAAATATTACAATTACCCACTTACTTCTAAGACCGAATCAAACCTCAATGGGGTTTTTTTGCAATTTTGAAACTTCTCTTAATTTTTTTCACAAGGGGTTTCTTGTAATTATACCTATATTTTATCATGTCACCCAACTAGGATTAGGGCACACAGATCACAGATGGAGCTTGACAAATGATGTTTATGTTCTGAAAAAAACTTTGTTTTGTGGTTCAGCGCGCTTCCTCCACCTCTTCAAGCTGCCACATTTTCTCGTGGTGTCGTTACAATGCGATGTGATTTGTCAACCAGTAGCTCAGCCCACATTTCTCTTTTGGTGTCAGGAAGTGCTCAGACGTGTTTTGATGATCAGGTGATGCATTATATTATTTATTTTTGGGATAACTACAAAATCCCTCCTGAGGTTCGGGCTAACTACAAAAAAACCCTTGAGGTTTGATCCGTCTTACATTTTTCCCCTTCATAACATTTATAAAAACACTACAAGTACCTCCTTAAATTTAAGACATAATCAAACCTGAGGGGCTTTTTGTAATTTTGAAACATGTCTGGATTTTTTTGTAATTAGCCCAAACCTCGGGGGGGTTAATCATCCCTAATTCTTTTTCAGTTATTGTGGTTGAAGTTATTTATAATGTAGGTATGGTTTTTTTGTTTAATTTTTGGCTGAACTTGAGTTATGTTCAACTACTTTTACAGCTACTGGAAAATCATATAAAAAGTGAAATCATTGACAATAGTCAGCTGGTTCATGCCATCCCAAACTCTGAGGAATACAAACCACCTGTATCTGAACCTCGAAGATCAGTCTCAGTAGCTTGTGGAGCATCAGTATTCGAAGTCTGTATGAAGGTTCCGTCATGGGCTTCGCAGGTAATAATTTGCGTTTACTTTTTCATTATAATGGGCTTCAGCTCTTTTACTTATTATATAGGATAACTGCAAAAACTACCCCTGAGGTTTGGGTTAATTACAAATAAACCGAGAGATGCTTGAAAATTACAAAAAAAAAAAGGAAAAAATTTGAGGTTTGATTCTGTGTTAATGTAAGGGGGTAATTGCAATATTGTTACAAATTTACAAAATCAAATCCCTTTTTTTAAAATTTGAGGTTTAGAATGCGGGTTTCGTATTATGTCTTGTGATCTTGATTTAGGCAAGCTCGTAGGTGCCTTGTTTTTTTCCTTTTTGTCTTTTTCATCTTGGTTTCAATTTCAGGTGTTGAGGCAACTAGCACCTGATGTATCATACCGTACATTAGTGGCCCTTGGCATCGCCAGTATACAGGGATTAGCTGTAGCTTCATTCGAGAAAGAAGATGCAGATCGACTCCTGTTTTTTTGCACAAGACAGGGGAATAATAATGGTTTGAATAATCTAAAAATCAGCAGCCCTCCATCTTGGTTAAAAGCACCTCCTCCTAGTAGAAAAAGACCCTCAATTAAACAGGAATATAGTGAGAATAAGGAAATCAGGTCAAATGGAGTCACCATGCCACTTATAACCAGTAGACAAAAAATTAAAATAGCTGCCCTAAGACCCATTCCTCACGTTCGTCACCAGAAAATGCTTCCATTTTCTAGACTTTTAGATGCAGATGTGAATGATGGAAATCAGGTGAAGGCTACCTTGCCTGTTGCTCCAGCAAAACATTCTAGTGTTGGAGCGACTCCAGTAACCAATCGGAAATCGACTTCTAGTTCGTATCAAGCTAAGCAAGTCATATCTTTAAATCCCCTTCCTTTGAAGAAGCACGGTTGTGGGAGAAGCCCACTACATGTATGCTCTGAGGTAAATTTGTTTTCTTTGACCTAATATCACAAATGTTGCCGATGCGTGGTTACTTTGGTGCTAGGTGTTTTTGGGACATGTGATTTTGCGATTCCAACGTGAAGTCATTTGACTAATCCAAATAATTGCATATGAATACTCTGATTGGCTTATATGTAATCTTTAAAATTGTCATTTAGTATTTGGCTAAATCCTTCAAACCACTGGCTAGGCCCCCTTGTCCGCCTACGTTATTATTCCGATTAGGCCCCGCCCAGATCCCGCCTAGCCCCGATTAGTCTCCGCCTACGCGGTAGGCCCCAGTCTGCCGCCCGACTAGCGCCTAGCGCTTTTTAGAAGACGGCTTCAAACAGAACAAACATTTTCTTGTTCACTGTGATTTTTTTTTCATGGGAGCATGCCTTTGAGTAATGCAAATTGTGAGAATGTTGGTGCTTTTGTGGATAAATAATGTTTTCTACTCACTTTCATTAGAGGAAAGAAAGGAAAACTTACAGCTTCTTCAATGTAGAATAAGATTTAGGGATAATTACAAAAAAATCCCTATGGTTCGGGATAATTACAAAAAAAAATCCATAGGTTTTTGAAAATTGCAAAAAGAACACTTTGAGGTTTGATTCCGTCTTACATTTTCCCCCTTCATAAGCAAAAAAACATTTCAAAAGTCCCCCTAATATTTCAAGAAAGATTACAGCTACCCCCCTTAAATTAAGGCAAAATCAAACGTGATGGGGCTTTTGTAATTTTAAAACATCTCTTGGATTTTTTGTAATTAGCCCAAACCTCAGGGGTTTCTTTGTAATAACCCTAAGACTTATAAAGCTTGGGTAAACGATATTTGTTTTGCCATAGCTGCGAGAGTTTTGGCTGAAAGTTTCGAATATCAATTTTCACTTTTCAACGTGCTTGTCATCATCTGTTAGACAACCTTGTTACAAGTGCAATTATTCTTGTTTCTTTCTCATTGCAAAATTTGCCATATCATCGGTTAAGTTATATGTTGTTTGAAGACTTAATTTATCTCTTCTCGTCCTCATCCTTTTCTTCTGTATGTGTGAAGGAGGAATTTCTGAAGGATGTTATGCAATTTCTCATCCTTCGAGGACATAATCGTCTCATTCCTCAAGGTGGGCTTGCCGAGTTCCCAGATGCTATACTCAATGCAAAGCGGCTCGATCTCTTTAATTTGTACCGGGAGGTGAGAATGCTTGTAAAATTCCTTTGCATATAGGAGAGGGATATCTATTGCTTGCACATTTTGATGCATCGGTTACTTGGATTTCAATCAGGTGGTAACAAGAGGGGGTTTTCATGTTGGCAATGGCATCAATTGGAAAGGACAGGTTTTCTCAAAGATGCGCAATCACACAGTGACCAATAGAATGACTGTATGCCCTGTAACCCTACTATCTTTATTTTCTGATTTACACGTTATATTTCATAATGCAATATTATGCAATTACAAGTCTCTGGGAGGATTTAAGTAGGGTAGTTATTTAGAAAATTTACTGTACTATATTATACCATGTTTTTCTGAATCTTGATATATTATTCCCTACTGGGCTTTCGGAAAGGATAAGTGTCATTTTATAGATGCTGTTACTTTAGACCATTTAGCCTATTTTGCGAAGGGTAAACTACGATAACTACCCCTGAGGTTTAACCAAAAAACTCCAGTTATCTTTCAAAATTACAAGTACCCCCTTAAGGTATTACAAACATCTCTTTGGGGTTTATATTTACTTAACAAACACCCCCTTCTTGAGGGTGCAATTACTAAAATAGGAACAAATGTCAAGGGGTATTTGTATTTTTTTTTATTAGACTGAGACTCAAGGTTATTTTTTTTTTTTTTGTAATTAACCCTTTTGCTTTTATTGCATAATTTTGACTGTAATGAGCTTTTAGGGGTTGACCCATTTTTGGTTATTAAGGCTGCTTGGTGGATTTCTAAACAGAAAGAGTTTAAAGGTTTTTTTGTATCTGACATTATGAGAGGTTGGGGTTCTTGGAAGTTTTAATTGGGACTTTGTTGTCCCTTTATACCTTTTTTTCACCTTTTTTCAATAAATATTTTTGTTTCCTATATAATAAAAAAAAAAGAATTGGGATAAATAGAAACCTACACATCCATCATCCATGTCCGAAGCTAGAAATCACGCTTGTTTTTTCATGTTATGAATATCTTTCTTGTATAATTCTTTGAACCAGGGTGTAGGAAATACTCTTAAAAGACACTACGAAACTTACCTTTTGGAATACGAATTGGCGCACGATGATGTGGATGGAGAGTGCTGCTTATTGTGTCACAGGTTGTACCTATAATCCCTCTTTATTTATATTCGTTTATACTCTTTCTCAAAAGAACACACACACACATTATCTTTAGAGCCAGTCAGATTTTTGGCTATTTGTCCATAACAAAGATGTTTTCCAGCCATGTTTTTCCAAACAAATGTTTTTAGTCTTTTTCGAGTTCAATTGTCCATTTTGCCATATTTTTTCATTTCTCAAGACCGAAAAATGTACCGCATCAATTTTTTAAAAAATGGCCAAGTACGTCAAAATGGCTAAAAAACATGTTTTTGAAAAATATTGCTAGTTTTCATTTTCAAAAAACGTGAATGGCCAATTTGCTCTGTGACCACTCATCTTTATCCCATTAATCGATCACTAATTCTTGCTATTTCTTAACATTCACCAGTAGCGCACCCGGAGATTGGGTCAACTGTGGCTTGTGTGGGGAGTGGGCCCATTTCGGTTGCGACCGAAGACCTGGTTTGGGTGCCTTCAAGGTAATATTTCAGATCCCCAAGCCCTTATTTGTGAACTATTTATTTTAGGGATAATTACAAAAACACCCCTCGGGTTTGGGCTAATTACAAAAAAAAAAACCCAAGGATTTTTTAAATTTACAAAAAAAAACATTGAGGTTTGATTCCGTCTTATATTTTCCCCCTTCATAAGCAAAAGACATAAAAAAAACCCTGGTATTTATAATAATACAACAATTACCCCCTTAAATTTAACACATAACTGATGGGGGGTTTTGTAATTTTAAAACATCTCTGTGTTTTTTTGTAATTAGCCAAAACCTCAGGGGTGTTTTTGTAATTATCCCTTTATTTA
The DNA here is from genome assembly GCA_016081115.2 of Rehmannia glutinosa. NCBI lineage: Eukaryota > Viridiplantae > Streptophyta > Magnoliopsida > Lamiales > Orobanchaceae > Rehmannia > Rehmannia glutinosa. The sequence goes on along the minus strand of CM071933.1, from coordinate 1,939,907 downwards.
TTCTTTCACTTGCTGAAAAAAGGTTTGTTTTTAACCTTAATTTGTGGAATTTTTCAGGATTATGCCAAAACAGATGGGCTGGAATATATATGTCCACAGTGCAGTGTTTCTAATTATAAGAAAAAGATTCACAAATCAGGGAATGGATATTCTTGAGACCTCACAATTCTTTTACCACACCCTTATTTGTTTTGGGTTGTCCAAAAATCCTCAGTATTATTGAATTTGCAATAGAGCAAGTCCTGCAAAAGGGGGGCCGACGCGAAATATTTGGATACATGTGGGTGCAGAAATCAAATTGGTAAAGAATGTAGGAAGTAGGAAATTGCTCCCAAGAGAGGAGTTTGGGGGGCTAATTCGACATTGTAGCAAAATTAGTTACTTAATATGTAATTATTATTTTTGTGAGCCTATTATACATTTTGTAGCATTTCTAGTTTTCTGAAAATGTATGTTTTGTCACAGGTCCAAATTGCCTTAATAGGTACCTCAAAACTTCATCCTTCTCAAGAGAATGGATTTTTCTTTCTTTCCTTTCTTTTAGGATAATTTTTTTCTAATTCCACACACACACACACACACACATGTATATAAACCCAAAATTTATGCTAAAAATGGAATTTAAGTGGTTTTTCTAAATGTGTTTAACCATCCCATTTTGATGGCAATAATTGGGTAAGAACATTCTCGCGGTTACATGGGGCAGTTCCTGGGAGACTGGAGTTGTTTGGAACATTGGTATAAAAAAAAATTGGGTAAAAAAGACATGTAAAAGAGGAATGAAACAAGTGATTGGAGATTAAAAACAGAGGTGGTCTTATGTGAGATGGTTTCATGGACTTAAATTCATAAGTCGGATCCTATAAAATACGAAAATCATGGATCTTTTCTATGAGTTTGAGTTTGAACGAATCTTAATTACATATAGGATCCGTTTCATGGACAATGCCCATAAGATTATCTTATACAAGTTTTATATATATGTCAAAATTCAAGATAAAGTTTCATTCAAAGGGTTATCATGATGAAAGCCCTGGTTTTGGGTTGAAATGCCCAACTTTAGACTTTAGAGAGCACACTTCCAAAACTCTATCTTTATACAAGTAATGATGAATGCCATTATGCCAATCAATAATTAGAACTAGTGCTTTATATAAGCCCCACCCCTTGCCTTCAATTTTTCTTTTTTAAATTTTGAATATCTAATTATTTGTTACTTTTGTCGACATCACTTATAGTTTACACTAAAATCGCTAGACGCTAGTCGGCGGCAGATTGGGCGCTAGGCGGCGTTTGAGCGGGCTTAGACGGGACTTGAGCGGGGTTAGACGGAGCTTAATTGGAAGAATAATATAGGCGGACAAGATGACCTAGCGCCTAGGCGAAGACTAATCGGAGTTAGACAGGAATTTTTAGAACAGTGGGCAAAAGTAGAAGCTTAATGCTACTATGAAAAAACACTTTTAACACGGTTTCACAAAACTAATGCAAGCAGTCACCAATCCAACAGAGTACTTTTCCTACATACAGATCTAAGGAAGAAGAAATTAAAGAGAGTTTTTTCGTTGTAAAAAGGAAAAAAGAAAAATTACACAACTATTCATAGTCAAATATGAGTGAAATATTTCACTCAAGATTGATTGATTTATAAAGAACTTAGGAATAGAAATTACTTTTTCCAGTTTGGATGACTCTTTGATTTTCATTTAAGTTTGTTTTTAATGCTTGCATGAGATGCTACCCAAAAGTACTTTTTATTGCTGTAAAGTTTATAATTACAGTCAGATGATCAGTATTGAGGTGTAACAGTGTTTTTGGCTTGAAAATTCAAAGGCAAATGGGTAATGGTACAATGCATGGAAATTGGAGGGAAGTTATCTATAGTGAAGTTTGATCATTTGATAATAGGATGGACCGAATTTACATCTTATCGAATAGAAAAATGTGTTTAAGCTTGATTCGTTATATTAACGAACCGAGTTTAAACGAGTTATTAACGATCGATTTTGAATCGAGTATTGAATAGTTTGATTCATTTTTCTGCCCTATCCATATGGATCTTTTTGCATTGATACTTGAATTAGTATATATATAATTTATTTTTTGGAGCTGAAAAGCTGAATTTAATTGCTGTTATGCAATAAAATATTAAAGTAGGAAAAAAGAGGATGTTGGGAAGACTAATTATATTGATTTGTAACACCGACATTATTTGAAGTTATCACATTTATTATCCCTTTATTTTTCAACTTCCCAAGTACACTATTCTTTTCACTACTAAACTCCAATATATTTTTTTACCAAGTATGTAAACATGGATTCAGTGTATAGATTCCATCTAGAAATTTGGAGATGAAATAGTAAGTCCATCAGCATGTTACAAAAGGTACTATTAGAGACAAAATGGTCATATTTGCAACAGTAATTTTGACAGTTATATATAGAACAGTTGTGTATGTTAATCGATTAGATAGGTAAAGGGAAATTCGAAAATTGCCCCTCCATCCTCGAGATTTTTGAAAAATACGCTCAAAGTATTAAAACTTGATTTATGTCAATATACTCATATTGTCCACCTCACTACCTACATTACTGCAAATATAATTATGTTCGAATAAAAAATTGAATTCGCAATGTTTTTGCATATTTCAAGAACAATTACAACAATATATTCATTCTCATACTATATCTAACAATGTTAATTTATACTCGTTCTGAAAACCCTAAAAATTTGACCAATTTACCAGTTTCAATTAAAAGGTAAACTCACATTGAATTAAATAGTGAACATCATCAAACTAACTTGATAAGGGTATTAAAACTGATACAATTTGACATTGTTATATATAGTATAAAGAATGAGTATCTAAAAATGTGCAAAAAAAATTGCGAATTTAATTTTTTTTCAGAACAAAATTTGGTCGGTAGTATGGTGCAGCCGTGCAGGGTAGGGGCGTAAACGAATCAAATCGAGTTGAATATCAAGATATTATATTCATATTTGACTTATTTAGAGAATATTCTTATTCGTATTCTTTTAATGTTCGAATACAAAAATTGATTCTTATTCTTATTTGAAAATATATTCGAATATATACCAATCAAATATTCGTATTCGAGATCCTAACCAATATTTATATTATTTTTTTTCTAAAAATATTTGATTAGATTACAACAATAAATTATTAAATACATCAACAACGTATTTATCACCAAATACATCAACAACAAAAATTATTGTTGATTCCATCAAGAATATACTAAAAGAAAATAATTATATATGGATTTATTTGATTGGACCTTTTATAAGTCAATATATGGTTTATTAATATATTTATTATATATTATTAATCTATATAAATAAATATATACTTGAATGTTTAAAGATTATATATATGTGATTTATATAAATATACATATATATAATATTATTCGAATATTCTTTCGAATAATCGAATCGAATATAATAATTTTCATATTCGTATTCGCATAATATACGAATCAAAATAAATATTCTTATTTGAATTTTTATTTTAATTTTTTGAATTCGAATGTTAATATACGAATTCGAATGCCGAATCGAATCAAAAAGATTCGCTTCTTTTACACCCCTAGTGGAGGGGCATAAATCAAATTTTAATGGGGTCATTTGGACGGGCAACATGAGTAAAGAAGATATTCCTGATTTATCCCTTTTCACCTATTTAATTATTCTAGAGGTTCACTCTTAAACCCCCTCAATAAATCAATTCAGTAATAATTACCTAGCAAAGGTAAAATAAAAAATAAAAAGTAAAAAGAGGAGGGGGCACGTATGGGGTGGTGTTTTAATGTGTAGAAATTCAGCGTCAGGGATGAGGACAAAGTCATCCCGACATACGAGAAACCAAACGTGTCCCAAGACTCCCTTTAGATTTTCTCCTCTTTTTAAATAATTACTGCACAATATTCAATACAAGAACAGTAATTGCACTATTACTGCTAGTTATTTTTATAATTATAACATAAATAACCACCGAAAGGTAGTTTTCCCTTTTTTCCTTTTTTTTTTAAATTTATTCTTTAAACAAATAATATTTATATTCTCACGGACAAAATAACGTTCAAACAGAACCACACCTGGAAATCAGATCGTAATGCAAATGAGGGGTAAATCTGTCATTATATTTCTTAATCAAGAAGGAAATGAGGATAAATAATCATATGATTTCCCAAAACAAAATAAAGGTATAATAAACATAACCATATGGCCCCTCGTAGGGCTGCAATCGAACCGAATCGAGCCGAACTTTTGAGTGTTTGAGTTTAGCTCATTTATTATCGAGTCGAACTCAAACCTGAATTTATCGAACATATTGATGGCTCACGAACTTTTTCGAGCCTTATCAAACCTAAACGAGCTTAGTAAATATTAAATATTCTTCAATTTATTACAAAAAAATAAAATTATTTATATTTATATTTATTAAAACTTATAATTTTATCCAATAAATTAATTTTATTGAAATGTTTTTATATTATCTTAAGTAAAAATATGAAAAATTTAAATTAAAATCAAATTATTAGTTCAATTTATACGAGCTTACTACCGAGCCTATTCACGAGCTTACTAATGAGCTTGTTCACGAGCTTACGAACCGAATATCTCTAAGTTTGAGTTTGGTTCGTTTATTTTAACGAGCCTCATTAAACGAACTCGAACGAGCTTTTATCGAATCGAGCTCCGAATAGCTCACGAGCGGCTTGGTTCATTTGCTGCCCTAGCCACTCGGGGCATAGCCAAGTGTTAAAGGGAGAGTTGGTCATCCCGCACTGTTTTCCTGCCGTGTAGGTTTGATTCCAGACATGAACAAATTTATATGCTCGTTCTGGATCAATCTGCCAAGGGGACAGTTGAATCTAACCACTCTAATAAATCTTGTGATTTATTTGGTGGCACTTTGCAGGGGTCTAGATTGCCATCCCAAGACTAGTCTGGTGTAAATTCGGACTCAAGAATATGGTTTCCTATCACTCCAAATTAACACTTGTGTGATTTATAGAAAGATATTCCAAACTTCATTAACACAATAAATTGATTGAAAACCACCACATTGTCATTTATGTACTGCACTTACTAATTAAGGATAAGTGGAACTCCAGATTTTGCCATACAAGGATGAAAATTCATTTAACTTTGTTCGTGTGCTTTTTGTGAATTCCTATCTAAAGAACAAAGGGCATCATTTCAATGGTACAAGCTTAAAATTTAATTTGTATTGTATTAAATATAGATACAACACTACAAGAAATTTCTACAATTTATGAATAATAAAGTCATTTTTTTTATACGTGCTTAATTATTAATAACCAATTTCACAACATTACTAGATTGAATTCAAGCTAACATGTAAATTGAGTTAGAGCGAAATAGGGGTGTAGACGAAACAAATCGACTCGAATATCAAGATATTCTATTCGTATTCGACTTATTTCGAAAATATTCTTATTCGTATTCTTTTAATGTTCGAATTCAAAAACTGATTTTGTTCTTATTTGAAAATATAGTTGAGTACATACAAATCAATATTTCTATTCAAAATTCTAATAAATATATATATCTTTTTCCCCTACAGTATCTTATTATATTGCGACAATAATTAAAATCTGAATAATAACTTTGAGTTATGAATTGTTAAATACATAAACAACATAATAAACACTAAATACATGAACAAAAAAAGTGTTTATTACCGAGTCCATAAAAATATAATATAAAAATACAATTGCATATAAGTAATTTGTATATATATAGATATATATAATATTATACGAATATTTTTTCGAATACTCGAATTGGATATAATGATATTCATATTCGAATTCACATAATATGTGAATATGAATAAAATATTCTTATTTGGATTAGTATTGTAATTTTCCTGAATTCGAATGTCAAAATACAAACTCGAATAATTTAGTATGTTTAATGTTTGTATTAACTATTAAGCGATAATTATTAACTATAAATGAAAAGTTGTCACAAATAAAAATGTAATTTTTTTTTTTAATTTTATGCCAGCTACAAATTCCTTCACAAATCTCATCCATCCATTCACATATCTTCTTCATTATTAGATTTGAATTCACATATCTCTTCCAGCTCACTACTGTGGCCTCACTGCCCACTGACTCACTTTTTTTGGAACTGAATAAATTTATGCAGTACTGAAAGTGTATGAATCTCGAGCTCAAACCCATCTCCTCTAATGGCGATATCTCCAATTGCAGCCCTCTATAGTCTCCTTCTTTGTACAATTTTTCTCACAGTATCACCGATACTGGTTTCGCCTTCACCAATTGAGGAAGCCGACCAGAGGAAAACCTTCATAGTCCGTGTACAGAACGATGCCAAACCCTCCATTTTCCCCACTCACAACCACTGGTACGAGTCTACTCTGAGATCCCTCTCCACTGGTTTCGTCAATGGCGGTGGGTCGCCGGATTCTGGTGGAGCAAGCCGCGTAATCCATTCCTACGACACGGTTTTCCACGGTTTCTCCGCTAAACTCTCAGATTCTGAATCTCGCATGCTGGGTAACTTGTATGGGGTAATGGCGGTGATTCCGGAGCAGGTGAGACACGTGCACACAACGCGCTCGCCTGAGTTCCTTGGTTTGAAAACTGGCGATAATGCTGGGTTGTTGAAGGAGTCGGATTTCGGGTCGGATCTCGTGATTGGGGTTATTGACACGGGGATCTGGCCTGAGAGAGAGAGCTTCAACGATCGAGATTTAGGCCCTGCTCCTGCGAAATGGAGAGGCGAATGCGTCGCTGGGGACAAATTTCCGTCGAGTTTGTGTAATCGGAAATTGATTGGAGCTAGGTATTTTTGCAATGGATACGAAGCGACAAACGGGAAAATGAACGAAACGACGGAGTTTCGGTCGCCGAGAGATTCGGACGGGCACGGCACCCACACGGCTTCGATTGCCGCCGGGAGGTACGTATTTCCAGCTTCAACCCTAGGGTACGCTCGCGGCGTGGCGGCGGGGATGGCGCCCAAAGCTCGTCTCGCGGCTTACAAAGTCTGTTGGAACGCAGGTTGTTACGATTCCGACATTCTCGCGGCGTTTGACTCCGCTGTGGCCGACGGTGTTGACGTCATCTCGTTGAGCGTCGGAGGAGTCGTGGTGCCGTACTATCTCGACGCCATAGCAATCGGAGCTTTCGGCGCCTTCGATGCCGGAATATTCGTCTCCGCCTCCGCAGGAAACGGCGGCCCCGGCGGATTGACGGTTACAAACGTCGCGCCGTGGGTTACGACGGTCGGCGCGGGGACAATCGATCGAGATTTCCCCGCCGACGTTAAACTTGGAAACGGAAGAATAATTTCCGGCGTCAGCGTGTACGGCGGGCCTGCGCTGGCTCACGATAAGCTCTATCCTCTAATATACGCCGGTAGCGAAGGGTCCGATGGATATTCATCTTCCCTCTGTCTGGAAGGTTCTCTAGATCCTAACGTAGTGAAAGGCAAAATTGTATTGTGTGACAGAGGGATTAATTCCAGAGCTGCAAAAGGTGAAGTCGTAAAAAAAGCCGGCGGAATTGGAATGATTTTAGCTAACGGAGTTTTCGACGGCGAAGGTCTGGTGGCGGACTGCCACGTCTTGCCGGCGACGGCTGTCGGCGCTATAGCCGGAGACGAAATCAGAAAATACATTCAATCAGCGATGAAATCAAAGTCTACTCCAAAGGCAACCATAATTTTCCGAGGCACTCGTCTACACGTCGCTCCGGCGCCAATCGTAGCCTCGTTTTCCGCCCGCGGCCCGAACCCGGAGACCCCGGAGATTTTGAAGCCCGATTTGATCGCCCCGGGACTGAACATACTCGCCGCCTGGCCCGATAACGTCGGGCCGAGCGGCATCCCGTCGGATAAGCGTAAAACAGAGTTCAACATCTTATCCGGAACATCAATGGCTTGCCCACACGTTTCCGGGTTAGCCGCTTTGCTAAAAGCGGCTCACCCGGAGTGGGGGCCGGCCGCTATCCGCTCGGCTTTAATGACGACGGCTTACAGCCGCGACAACCGTGGCATGAAAATGCTGGACGAATCGACCGGTAATTCGTCGACCGTGATGGATTACGGGTCGGGTCACGTCCAGCCCCAGAAGGCCATGGATCCAGGCCTGGTTTACGGCTTGAATTCCTACGACTACGTCGATTTCTTATGTAACTCGAATTACACGACGAAAAACATCCAAACAATTACAAGAAAGACGGCCGATTGTAGCGGGGCGAAAAGGGCGGGACATATCGGTAACTTGAACTACCCGTCAATGACCGCCGTGTTCCAACAATACGGGAAGCATAAACTGTCGACGCATTTTATCAGGACGGTGACGAACGTCGGCGATCCGGGTTCTATCTACACGGTTAAGATTCATCCGCCGCGCGGGGCGGTGGTGACGGTGGAGCCGGAGCGGCTGGCGTTCCGGCGGGTTGGTCAAAAGTTGAGTTTTCTGGTGAGGGTCCAAACGGAGGAATTGAAGTTGTCTCCGGGGAGCTCGGTGGTAAAGAGTGGGTCGATTGTTTGGTCAGATGGGAAGCATTTGGTGAATAGTCCAATAGTTGTGACATTGCAACAGCCACTTTGATTCAAACATTTCTTGAAAAGTAATGTTGTGAATCTTAAATGTGAGATAAATATGTATAATGGGTGGAATGAAATGGGCTAAATCTTTCTACTTCAGAAAGTGCCATGAGAGTTGAGTTGGTTTGTTAGTTTTTGATGAGGTTGTGTATGTAACCCATGTAGAATCAAGAGTGACTTGTAAAAAACAAATGTTTGTGTTGATTAGGGTGATCATAAGTTTTAAAATGCCCTGGAATCTTAGTACATGATTTTATAGTAAAACCGTGATTTAAAATATTGAATAGAAACCGCACTTTCTTTGTTGGGGCGGTTGCGGGTTTGAACTAAGAAAAACGCCCAAAACTGCACCGTCCTAATTAGAGGTGCCAAATGGGCCGGACTGGGCCGTCGAGCCAAACGAAAAGGTCGGGTTGGGCTGGGCCAAACGGTGTTTGGGCCGCATTTCTTGAGCCCAATCCCACGAGAATGCACTAGAAAAATCGGGCCAATTGGAGTGGCCCGATTTTTCGGGCCTAATGGGCTAGGTCAAAAAAGCTCGACGCATTTGGGCCGAGCCCAGTCCGATGCTTTTACCGAACCGGGCCGAAATTGACAACTCTGATCCTAATACAATTTAAGTTCTAAAAAGATAATAGGGATAATTACAAAAACACCCCTAAGGTCTGGGCTAATTATAAAAAAAACGAGAATTCTTTGAAAATTACATAAATTCCTTGAGGTTTGATTTCGTCTTACATTTTTTCCAGGTGATTTTCGAAAACGTTTCAAAAAATTCACTGACATTTACAAAGAATTAAAGCTACCCCTCTTAAATTTATGACAAAAACATGGTTTTTTTTAGGCTTGAAACATGTCTTGAGTTTTTTTGTAATTAATCCAAACCTGGGGTGTTTTTCGTAATTATCCCAAGAATATATAGAGCTAATTCGGTGTATAATAAATTTGGGTTTGAGTTATACATTCTAAAAACAATGTATTCGATGTAACCGCTAGGGTTAGCCTAGTGGCCACGGGTATTACTCTTCAGTGAAGAGGCCCGAGTTCGAGTCTCTGCAATGATAGGACCGAATTTCAATAAAAAAAAAAAAAAAACAATGTATTCGATGTGTAGAACTGTAAAATCGCACCGTGATCTTAATGATCATTTTCTTTCTTTTTTTTTTGTACTTCTAATTTATTTTTATGAAATTGAAATGGATAAATATGTAGGAAGATGCAGTCAACAATATTGATATATTTAAGGGGAAAAAACATTTTGCCATCCGAACTATGGGGTTTTTTACACTTTACCATCTAAATTTTTTTTCTTTTCACTTGCCCATCCAAACTATATAGGATTTACACTTTGCCTCCTACAAGCCATTTCCGGTTGAATTTCCCGTCGGAAAAGACCCACGTGCTTGGCACACCTTAATTTGAAGGGCATTTTTGTCCATCCACGTGATGCCCAAACTCCCGTCTAAATTACCAATTCCAAATAACGTTTCTGCCTTAAATTACAATTAAATTAGATTATCTAGGGTTCTCTTTGAAATCTCTGAAAACAACACTGGAGCAACACTCGAATAAAACAAATTTCGATTGAGCAATATTATGTGAATAAAATCCCAAAAAGTGGAATACCCTTTGGAGCAAATCAAAGTGTATTAGAAAATATTTTGGAATTAGGGAAAAGGTGAGCAGTCCAAGATCTGGGTTTGTTTTTACCAACCATTCGTTGGGTTTCATGCCCAAAATTAGCATCAATCTGGGTTAGGAAATTGGCCACAAAATTGATTTCATAAATGTTATCAGATTTAAGAGCAAAAATTCTGAAAATGGGTTAGGGTTTATAGAGCTTATCTTAAAATTTTCACATGTAGTATATCTTCTTTCTGGGTTCAAATCAGTCCAAGTAGCCCTTTTTGTTGTTGATCTTCCACAATTACATAGGCCATCCATGATGAATTCAACTATTTGCCCCCACATTCAGAACACAGTGAGAAGAGAGAATGAAGAATCAAAATGTAGGGGGGAATGACTGCAAGAAGACTAAGAGACGTTGGCAATTTTTTCTTTAATTGGGTAAATGTTTGATTACCTTTTTGCCCTCATCAGACAAGCACATGGGTCTTTTACGATGGGAAATTCAACCGGAAATGGCTTGTAGGAGGCAAAGTGTAAATCCTATATAGTTTGGATGGGTAAGTGAAAAGAAAAAAAGTTTAAATGGTAAAGTGTAAAAAACCTCATGGATGGCAAAGTGTTTTTTCCCCTATATTTAATGGTGTGGTGAAATGTGACAGCCAGGGCTGGTCCTAGGAGTTTGCAATAGTTCATTATTTATTTACTATATGTGCCAGAAACAAAGATTTTAATGCAATAAACAAAAATTGCAAGTGGGCCACCAAACAAAATTATTTGCCTCCTTACACAATGTTGTGTTGTGATTGTGAGGTCTATTTTGTTTTGAGCGAACTAAATTAAAGTGGGGGTGTGTACTATTGTGGAAGTTGGATTAGATAAAGCCAGTGAACTAGTGGAGAGTGGTGGCCCTCGTACAATTTCGATTGCTCTCGTGAACCTTATAGACACGGTTTTAAAGTTTTTCTATCAAGAGTAATTTTTGTTATTTCATACCAGAGATGTCAAACGGATCAAGTCGGTCCGATGCTAGTCCGTCAGGTTAAATGGGAGATTGGGTCTCCCCAAATAGTGAACGGGTCATTATTTTTGGAACTCAATCCAGCCCAATCCATGAAAACACACATAAAGTGGGGCCGAGCTAGTTTTCCGGGTCAGATGGGCCGGACCAAATAGTCTCAGTTCATTTCGGACGTCTGAAAATGAAAATGAATCCGACTTTTTTTACCGGACTCAGATCATTTTGACAGTTATATTTCAAACTTACTAGTACTCGATATGTAACTTTGAAAAGATTATATAAAATTTTCTTATTTTAGTGGAACTTAAACTCAAAACTAGACATGGCGATGGGTTGGTGTGAGCCCATCTGGCCACGTGATAAAATTGGACAGAGTCGGGCTGACCCAAAATTTTGTCAGGCAACTATTTTGTATAGCACAACTCAGTCAATTGAAATTATTTACACATGATTTTCATTGGGTCGTTCAGACTTGTCGGGCTTCAGGTCATTCGGGCTAGCCAAAGTAGGTTGGATACTTTCCCGACCTCTAAAATGAAGCCCAACCCAACCTGGTATGTGGGTTGGTTGGGCTAGCCCATCGAACCGACGAATTTTGCGAGCTCTACTAAAAACCTACATAACTTCGAGCAGAAACCAAAAACATTGAATAGGTCGTTAATTGCTTCAATAATATACACGCCCCACTCTGAAGTGAGATGGGATTGTGTGACAGCCAACGGATAATATGGGATTCACTTATGAATTATAAATTTATAATAAAACTTAAATCATAATTACAAAAATACCTTTAAGATTAGTTTAGTTACAAAAAACCCTTTCATATCTGTTTCCATTTTACAAATTAATCCCTCAAAGAGGGTATTCTTTAAGTAAATACAAATCACCTCAAGGGGATGATTGTAAATTTTTAAGTGGGTTTTCTTAATTTTGAAAGAATTGACTTTTTTTTAATGAGCATGCTAAACGTTAGGGTAGTTTTTGCAATTTACCCTAAATATTTATTGGCTCAATCTGTATTCTGACATTATTACAATGTTGGTAGTGAATTTATTACAATAAAGTCGTTTTCAATTTCTTAAATAAAATCAATAAGCTCCATTATTTATGTTTAATGGAGTAGTCAACATAGAAGACTAGTCCATCATTCAGTTAACAATTAAGAGACCCCCCAAGGCCCAACAACCTTTTTGATTGAAGACTATATTATTATAAAGGGCGCGTTTATTGCAAGACCCCCAAATTTGATGAAAGACACCCACCTTATAAGTTCACTCACCCCCACTTTTTCAAATATGACCCAATTGATGAGTTCACCCCCTTTTTTCCAATTTTACCATTAGTCTTATTTTCCCCCAAAATACACCCTCCAACCTCTCACCTCCCCCACTTTCTCAATTTGAAACAAAAATACACCCACCCTCTCAAGAGACTATTCTATTCGACGGCAATGGTTAGAGAAATCCAAACATACAGGAGAAGAAGGATGGTTCTTCCCGATGATGATGACGACTTCGTGGATGGTGCACCACCATCCACAACGCCGAGACGAGACACCGGCACCGGCAGTGCAGAATGCTCGCGAAGAAAATGACGAGGTATTGTTATAACTCAACTTTTCCTTAAAATAACTTGCATTTTTGTAGTTTGAGTGTGCTTTATGTAGTTGTATGGGCATGGGTTTGAGATGGGTATAGTTATGGCGCCATTCGATCGTAAAATTTGAAATATGGAACTTTGAAGAAGACGAAATGGCACGGTCGATGGAGCCCTGGGTGGCACGATCGATTGACGATCGTGCCACTTAGGCACGATGGCTTAGTCATCGATCGTGCCACCATCGTGCCACTTGGCAAGCACGATGCCTTATTCATCGATCGTGCTACCATCGTGCCACTTGATTACACGATGTCATATTCATCGATCGTGCCACCATCGCCTTTGCCGCACGATGGCTTATTCATCGATCGTCGTGCCACCATCGCGGCTTGATGGCACGATGGCTTTACTTCGCACGGTCGATGAATAAGCCATCGCCATAGTAAACCGCCAATTTTTAGAGTTCTCTATGTGATTTGGTCGATAGTGGTTGATTGCTAATTTTGATTTTTTACTATTTTTCACAGTGGGCTTGGAAGAGGTCGAACTTTATGGCAATAAAGCCTAAGATCAATTTGTATAGAAAGGTTGTCGATTCTTGACGACTTAGAACTCGAGTTGCATGATTGCGGGGATTTTGTGTATGAAGAGTTTCAAAGTCCTGTTTTGGTTTTGATTGCGGATGGACAACCGTGCGGTTAGTTGTAATGCCGCCCTTCATGCCGTTATTGCGAAGGAGGTTGTTAAGAAAGGTGCAAGGGACGAATTTTGGTTTCGGATTGGAAATCGTTTGATTGATTCTCCAAATATGAGTACGCTTTAATTATCGGGCTATCCTTTGCCCCCACCACATTTAATCCGAACACCAACCACGCCGCCTCCCAACGGGTTGTTTGATAGACACTATCGTGGTGTTAAGGTGACGATGGAGGATCTACTCTTGCATTTTGCGGTGCATTCCGTGATGATCCTTCCGATGAGTTGAAGGTGGCAAAGTTGTTGGTTGCACATTATTTGCTATTCGCACGGGATCCAAGGTCCACATTGAGGATTCGTGGTGGACTTTGGTTGATGACGTTGATCGATGGGAGTCTTTTCTGTGGGGAAGTACTCGTTCCGCATTTTATGCCACTACCTTTCATCGTTACCCACCGAGCCCAAGAGAGTTCTTTCTCTCTTAGAGACTTTTTTCAAATTTCTAAAGATCATTTTGTTCGACATCTCTAGGGCTTTTTTTGAATCACGGTAATGCCCACTACGTTCACAAGACAAAAATATACGAGGTCTTTTCTTTCCTTGACCACCGTCCGACCTACTTATTACAATTACCATGTTGTGCTCATGTCCTCTCTCACGCACCCAATCAAATAATTTATCCCGAGAAACAAATAACTCATGCGGCCGTGAATACATGTGTGTAATCGGTAACAACACCAAGCTCTTCAACATTCTCATCATTCTTGGGAGGACAAACAACACTATTTTCCGTAGCAACGAGGCCATACCCTATTAAAACAAAATCAACAAGACCAAAAAACAAATCATCAAAATGGCACGATCATGACCATGATCGTTCCACCTTTGATCGTGTCACATGGCAATATGGCACGATCATTGAACATGTGATCGTGCCATATTGCCCACGTGGCACGATCGACGTGATGATCGTGCCATCTTTGTTGATCGTGCAATCGGGCGGAAAACAATGGTGCAGCTGAGAAATATCGAACGGCAAAAGTGGATAAATTACATAATTTTTAGCGATAACCAAGAAGATACTTACAATATTTGGAGGAATCAAATCTTTGTTGTCCATTTAAGTTGTTGTGTTGGTGTCGAAAAAACTAGGGTTTATGAGAACAAGGTTTAAGTTTTTCTCAAGAAAGAAGAGGGTTTATGAGAACAAGGTTTAAGTTTTTCTCAAGAAAGAAGAATAAGAAGAAGAAGAATGTAATGTAGTCAAGGATGTGGGTGGGTGTGTTTTAGTAGATTTAATTGAAATGAATGATGTGGGTGTATTTTAGATTGGGGGGTGTATTTAGAACTGGCTTTTTAGTAAGGGTATTATAGTCTTTTGACTTAATGTCATTTTTGAAATTTTAGAAAGTGGGTGTACTCATCAAATTTGGGGGTGCCAATAGCGCCACCCTATTCTAAACTCTAGTTTGTTTTACACAAACATGGCGAGACAACATTTTTATATGTCCGACTATTCTTAGCCCAAACACATTTCTTTCTCTGGCCCAAACCCATAAAAAATATTTTTTTTGTAGCCTAACCCAATTTGAGTTGTGCCACCAAGGAGCACCCCTGGCTACGCCATTGTTTACACGTGAAAAGATAGTTTTTTGATAATCATATTAAATTTATGATCTCATTAGTTAGGTTTAAGTCGGGAGTTGGACAATCACCTAATATCTTCAACGTTTATATAAATATAATATTAATAACATGATAATACAACATTTATACATAAATGAAGAAGGGGGGAAAATAAAAGTAATTTGGCAAAAACTTTCGTAAGACGGATGATACTTTCAGTGTAAAAAGTGATACATTGTTCGAGTACACTAAATTAAGTATGTTCAAGTATAGTAACATTTTTTGCAATAAAAATATCACTTTTTACACTAATTGTGCAATCCGTCGGACCGTGCGACCGTCTTACAAGAGACCTGCTCATACAATTTTTGTGAAAGATTAATTATGAATACCTCTCAAATAATCAATTAGTCAAAGAATCAAATAATACCAGATATTCAAACAGATTGGAATCCCTTTCTCAAAAAAAAAAAAAAAAAAACTTTCTAAAAATGTTTACGGCCCAGACAAAGCCGTTAGAGACGTAAATGGGCCGACTATTCCCTTTAAAGGTCCAGTACAATCTGAGCCCGTGAGATACAAATGGGCCATCGTTTCCCTTTTTATGGAACAACGACATATTCAAAGTCCATTTCAATTCGAACTTGTTGAATTTTTTTATTTTTTTTGAGGGGACAATTTGTTGACTTTAATTAAAGGGATAAGGACAAAAATACCCAACATTCTAGAAACAAAAGGACATATTTATGCTCCCGATCCTTTTTTTAGATATTTGTATGCTCCTGCCTCTTTAACGGATATTTGTACGCTCCCACCAATTTTTCGGAATTTTTACGTTATTGTTTCAAGGTTCTTTCATCTAGTAAAATATCAGTAAAAATAATTTTTGCCCCTATCAAATAATCAATTTTGTACTTGAAATATTATTAACAATCAAGAAAAATAAACAAAAAACAACACATATTGAAACAAAACACATTCTAATGCATTGAAAATGTTGAAAACACATAGAAACAAAAGTATATAGAAACAATCCCGAAACAATATAAACAACAACACATAAACAAAAAGAACTTCAAAATAGGTATAAAAAAATACATTGAAACATCAAATGCAGCTTGGAAACAAAAAAAAAAACATCATAACAACATTAAAAACAGTATAGAAACAACCCAGAAATAAAAAAAAAAAAACAATATAGAAAACACTACATCCATAAAAATAGTTTAAAAATAGATAATAATTGCATTAAGACATTGAAAACTATATGGAAAAAACAAAGAAACACCATAATGATATAAAAAAAACGCTATAGAAAACAACTGAAAAATAATATATAAAACAACACATGAACAAATTAAGATATTTTGCATCATCTGTTTGAATTCAGGGGTACTCTTTTTCCTACCAAGAGTTTTTCAGCACAAGGTTTTGCTTAGAAAGGTTTTAATGAGGACACAAACGTTTGTTACCAGATCAGCTTGTGATCGGGATCTTTTTCTTTTCTTATATAATTTTTCATTCATTGAACTTGAGCAGGTGAGTCATTGCATTATCCGCCTACTGGGCATATATTACTCCCTGCTGACAAAAATTTCGCCTCAAAGAAAAGTGTTTGCAACACGATTTCACAACTTTTTAATTGAAACTATTATGAAGCTACTGTTATACTGGATATAAAATACTCACCACTAACAAGAATTTCACCCTAAAAGAAACGGACGGTTTCACAACTCTTTCTTTACAGACCTTTGGACCCAATCTGACCCATGGCATCCATTTTATATTTTCTTTTTGGGTCTAGTTACATTAGGAATATCAATTTATTTGAAAAGAATAGATTAATTTAGAAATTATAAATTGGAAGAGAGATTATTATCTTTATATGATTAGGGAGTATATTTAGAAAATCTTGATTCTAATAATTTTGGAAAAGCATAGTTCTAACAATAGGCTATTTGTCTTCACCTAAATAATAATAGTGGGGCCACTATTTCACGGGGATGGACCCCACTATCATAGCCACGATGGAAGGCGTGATCAAGAATGTAGAAGGCAATGCATCCCAGCTGCGAGGTGGTTCTAAGCCCTTTCAACGTGCAGAAATGACACACCAGTATAACATCTTCTGTACCTGGGCCGCATACTGATTCGCTTAGACTCATGTCTATTGTTCCAATGTCGTTTTTATGTTGTTTTTTCCCATGCATGATCCTTAGTGAACCAAACACTTCATGCAACTAACGCGTAATATTCAACTCATACTGCATGCAATTCAAGCTTCAACTATGTAGAAGTATAGGGTGATAAAATGAGGCGCATAAATGATTGGACTAAATGGATCATGCCAACTGTTCAAAGTACTCAAACAACACATCTCAGTAGTGTTACACTTGATGAAAACGCAACAACATAAATACAAATCGTAACCCTTTTCTCCTATCTCTTTTTTTTTTTGTTCTCTCTTTCTTCCGACATTTGACATTGGAAAGTTGAGGAAAGATCAATTACTTATTACAACAGATAACTGATTTTGGTCTTTACGTGATGAGATGATTTCTCTTGAAACAAATAATAAGCTATACTTGTTGGTGGACAAAGGAAAATATTGATAGAAAATAATAAACAGAGATGGAAACACTTCTTGAGGTCTTCAAAAATAGGGAGTACATTTACTAAGAAAATAAAAAAAAAAAAAATTGGTGAAGAATTATTTTTCTTGTTATTGATTTTTCTCAAACATGACTTGTTACAAAATTGGCAAGATACTCCTATTTATAATATGAGATCATCCTCATTAATGATTAGGATTTTTATAATCTAATGTCTACAATGTATCTTCTAGAGTTATCCTACCAACTATCAAACTCACTAGAAATTTCCACAATTTTTCTTTAGTTAATATCTAAGATATTTTCCTAATCATGTTTTTGTTTGTTAAAAATGTGTCATTTTGTTCTCTGCTCCTATGATTTGAATATACCTAATGTTAGTTAGCTTATATGTTTCATTTTACCAACAAGCCATCATGTTGTTTCAGAAACATTTTTATTGAGAACTATATTACCCTAAACTCTAGTTTGTTTTCCACAACAAGAAAGAAAATAACACGAGAATACAACATTTAATTACTACATAAACAAAAGCAAGAAATAAAAGTACACATTTATAATGAAAAATTTATTAGTATACACCTCTAAAATTATCAAATGGTCAAATAATCAAATAATACCAGATTTTTAACGGGCCTTTTATAGATCATGACACATAGACGTCTTATTTTCAAATCACGATATAAAATATAACAAAATTTGATTATTGTTTTTTTTTACCAAAACGATGGAATATTTTAATTTTTATAGCTTAATATATATAAATGTGGAGGACCCTTTTTGTTTTTATTATTATTTTTTTTAGTGAATATGCTATACGTGTTTCTATAGCCCTTCTTGAACCAGCTGCACATTTCTGGATAAACATCTCAAGAATTAATTAATTGTTTTTTTTTCTCATCTTGGCAAATTGATGGCCAATTTGGCAACTTGCTTTCTTTGTCAGAATAAAATACCAAAAAATGACACAATCATACATTCATGTGGTCCGAAAATTGCAGCAGTTAGGCCCCCCAAAAAAATAAAATCATTGCTCATCATCTTGTATTATTCTTAGTATAATTCTTAATTGTAATAAAATTAATAATTTAATCACTTAGTACCCCCTTGTTGGGACTTAGGAGTTAGGACAAAGGAAAAGAAGAATTGAAAGACTTTTGAAGTTCAAATTTTGCCAAGTACCATTTGCCCTTTGGAGTAAATTGACTCCAACCTAAACGATAGCAACTGTGTTCCCATCGTGTTTGTAATAAAATTAATAATTTCGGCCTTTTTCAAAAAAAAAAAAGAAAAGAAGAATTCTCACTTCAACTTTCACCATTGGCCAAAAATCACTGAATAAATTGTTTTTATTTATTTAAAGGGATAGTTCCAAAAAATCCACGAAATTCAGACTAGTTACAAAAAAAAAAAAAAAAAAAAATTCGGAGGTTCAGACTAATTATAAAAATTCCAATGAAAAACTCTTGATATTTCATTCCGTTTTTTCGTTTTTCTATCTTCAAGCAAATATATTTCAAAGGACCCTTTGATATTTATAGGGATATTACCGTTATCCTAAATATAAGATATAATCAAATTTGAGGAGGCTTTTTTTTATAATTTTGAAACGTATCCAGATTCTTTTGTAAATAGACCTAGGGAACTTTTGTAAGTATATCTTATTTAAATTATTTATTTATGTATTGTGGTGTTACCCAAGTCCCAATGTGATTTTATTTCAACCTTACGCCATAGTTTGCAAGCTGCACTAGAAATTATATAAAATGAAGTGTAAATAAAATATAAAAAAGAATTAAATTACTCCTCCTGTACCCTATATACTTTTCTTCTCTATACCCTCTTTGGACAACTTCAAATGGCTGCTAAATTGGACTATACTTGTGTGGAGATGTAAGAACAATTTTAAATGTCTATATACTATTTAAAATATAAATTTTATGATCTAATTTATAAACGAAAAATAATCCAACTTACAATGATTTTTTGACTTTCAAATTAGGTTTAAAATTATTTTGTTAAGTCTAAACACCTCTCATGTTCTTCATTCTTTGAGATTTGTAAGGCCTCATGCTCAAACTTTGTCTCAAACCCAAATTTAGTAAATTTGTTTTATAATTATAATTTAAAATATGTTAAAACTATATAATTTTTTAAAAGTACTCATGAAACTTTCAAAACAATATTAATTTCTAAATAAAATAACACAAAAATAAATACAGCAAGTCTTTGAGAAAAAAATGTTTTAATGGGTCGAATCTGAAAATAGGAAATTTAATTAAAATGAATTCAAGATTTGGATATTTTTCCATTTTAATTGAATCAGTAGTGATGGCGACTGGGTGAGTTTGGCCAAACCTGGGACCCACCCTATCCGCTCAAAAAACCTGTCGAGTATTTTTTTAAATTGCAATAATATTTTTTTTGTATTGACCAAATATTCAAAAGCAATTCGATGTCAATAGGTCAAAAACAATAACTGTAATTATGAACCTCATTATAACTACGTTTACAACTATTTATCTACGTTTAGTACTTTTTTATAAAAAAAACTACTATTAAAATCTTGCAATAGTACTCAAAACAAATAATCGAAGTACAATATTATAATATGTTATAATAGTAAATTAATATCAAAACAAAACTCAAAACCTAAAAGTAAATAATACAAAAATATCTATATATATGTTCAAAATTATAATATAAACATTAATATGATGGGACGGGTCCTATTGAATCTAGGACCCTTTTGGGACCCGTTTAATCGGGTCTAGACTCGTAGCGGGCCGGTGGGATTGTCATCCCTATGAATCAGACTATACAGCTGGTGGTCCAAAAGATTTTGGACAATTTATTACTGTCACGTACCATAGATATCATTTGCAGTTTTGCACAAATGTATAGGCCAATTGCTTCTGGGATATTTCATAGATGTAAATGTGTGTGTGTGTGTGTGTTTTTCAGCTCGTACGTGCACGTGGAACCCTAGTTACATGCACCTATATTTAATAATTTGATACGTATTTTCCAATTTTAGTTTGTTTTGGAATTTGGTTCCCACGAGTAATGTTAAGATCTATTTAGAGCACAAATGGAATACAAAAAGACAACACACACACACACACACATATATATATATATTTAAACCTTAAACATATATAATACTCACTCCGTCCCAAAAAAGACAGGTCACATTTCATTTTTCGTACGTCCCAAATTATAGGCTTGTTTCCTTGAAAGTATTAATTATACAACAATATACTAAATTATTTTTATTTAATTCACTTGAAATGATATACCACCGGCAAAATAGGAAGAATATGGCAAAAAATATAATCTCAATTATATTTATTATGTTATCTTAATATGTGTGAATTCTTTTACTTGCATATCTTTATGGGACGAAGGGAGTAATCATAATCCATGCCAGTGGCGGAGTTAGAGGGCCAACTTGGCCCCCGCCCCCCTTTAAAAAATTATTTTTACTATGTAATTTTAAAAAATAATTTTTATATGAATTTTTTTAGTTTTTTATTTGACCCACCTTAATATCGTGCATCGGCCACTCCGATTTTTCACCTGCCTACGCCATTGACCTAGGGGTGGCCAAATGGAACCAAAACCGGGTTCCAAACCGGAACCAAAACCGTGGTCAAC
The DNA here is from genome assembly GCA_016081115.2 of Rehmannia glutinosa. Classification (NCBI taxonomy): domain Eukaryota; kingdom Viridiplantae; phylum Streptophyta; class Magnoliopsida; order Lamiales; family Orobanchaceae; genus Rehmannia; species Rehmannia glutinosa. Next base: position 1,918,435 of record CM071933.1, on the reverse strand, counting down.
GGTTCCAAAAACCGAAACTGGAACCATATATACGGTTCTGGTTCCGATTCCTAGGTCTCAAAAACCGTGGAACCCGCGGTTAGAACCGTCGGTAGAACCGTGATGGAACCATAATGGAACCGTTTTTTTAAGGTTAAAACAACAATAAGTACATGCTAGAAGAAATGCTAAATGTTTATTATGATGTTTTATTTTTGTAACTACATGAGACACGTTTTAGACCAAATGTTGTAAGCGAACTACTTTAACTTTAGACCAAATATTAAGTCAAAGTCTTTTTCTTTATTTTCCTTTTTTTCTAACTGAAATTGATAAACAGTTTTAAGAAATCAAAAAATTATCAAAAGATAAACAAACGGTACCGGTTAAAACCGGAACCATAGAGAAACCGGGTTCCGAACCGGACCGGAACCGTCGATTCCGGTTGCCAACGGTTCCGGTTCCGGTTCCTACAAAATGAGGAACCGGAACCGACGGTTCCAGAACCGTGGTCACCCCTACATTGACCCATACTCATAATGTTCTTTTGCTTTGTATAATTAGTTCTTAAACATAACCCAAACATTGCATATTATTATACTATTCAAGTAATTTTGTGATGCTATTCTCCACCATTTAAGTTTAACTACGCTAAGAAAAATTAAAGTAGATTTTGACTACAAAAAGTCCATTCTCTTACGTGTGGACAGCTGCAAAAAAACTGGCATTATTTAATTCCGTAACTCGTCAAAATAGTATAATATGGATTATGGAATAGGTTATGATATGTCATTATGTCTCTTATTTTTTAAGGTTGAGCTTTGCAAACATTACGAAATGCATGTCGTCCTTAATTAATTAAAGGTAAAAATTATAGGTGTCAATTTGAGTGATGAGATCGATCGAGTTCGTGTTTGATTTCATGTTATACATAAAACAAATTAAGTAAAAAAAATAACTACATTTTAGACAAATTGGTAATTTCATTCTAGATTCGTGTTTTTGTTCGTGTCATATTCGTATTTCTCATATTGGTTCTTTTTTTTAAAAAAATTCTTAGTAATATAAGCTATTATAGTTACAAAAATATGGACCAGAGCCACTGATTACACTACGACGGAGAGGGTGTTTGGTTGAGCTTATAAGCTCTTAAAAACAGCTTATAAGATGTTTAATAGCTTATAAGCTCTTAAAATGGTTTGGTAATTTTTTTCCAAAAGAGCTTATAAGCTCTAAAAAAAGTTGTTAGAGTGCTTATAAGCTCCTAAAAAAAGTACCTCCACCCAACTTTTTTTAAAAGAGCTTATAAGTTCCTTATTTTAAACATTCAATGATTCAAAAGACAAAAATATACTTAATAATTTTATAAGATATAAAAACAACTTATAAGTTCAATTATCTTATTTTATCCAAACACTTTGACAGCTTATTTTTAAAATAAGATATAACATCTTATAAACTCATAAAACAACTTATCAGATGTAGGAGCTTATAAGATGTTTTAAATAAGCTTAGCCAAACACCCTGAGTCTCCGAGTCAGGATAATGATTTTTTTATGAGATTTATTTTTTCTAAAAAATAATTTTTATTAGTCTTAATTAATTAATTAAGGAATTATAAATTTGTTCATCATCCTTAAAATGTTTTTTTATATATATGCATATGTAAAATATTGTATTTGAGCCCTAATTAAGAGCAATAATGGTGCCAAGATTAGTGGATAAGCTTTGTAATGTGGCATGTGGCATGTGGCATGTTAGATAAGTTTGGACTGCAATCAATTTATGGCTGATTGACTGATTGTCCAAAATATCACAAGAACACAGACAAATTCTATCTGTTTTTGTCTGCTCAATTAATCAAAAAGGTATTAATTAGTAGCACATTAGGTGTGAGAGACGTGCATTTTAATCAATCACCAAAAAAAGAAAAAAAAAGTTTATATATATATATATATATCTTATATATATATATATGTATATATATTTGGAGGGATGAAATAAAATTAAAAGTTTATATATGTCCGGAAATGAAAATATTGTCTCTAAGTAGTTCTGAATTAAATGAATTTTTAATTAATATTAAACATGTAAATCTACGTACGTAAGCTAGCTTATATATATATATATATCTTATCATTTTCCCAAAAAAAAAGTTTTCAATATAATATTTAATGAAGGTGATAATAATGGGTCCATTTCGAAATACAATATCATATAATAATTTAGTGATTTAGTCATTTACCTTAAGTTAAGACTGATCTTACATGCTACGAATCCAAGACGAGTTTGAAATCGACCCATAACTATTAATTTAATTATTGACATCCTTAATTAAATATTTGTGGAAAAAATACTTAATTATGTTTGTTTACAAGATGGTATGACTCACGTACATAATCTATAACTAAATTCCGGCCGAATTCAATTTATACTGTGCTTAATTTAGCAGTATATTCAGTTGAACCCCATTTACTTCAACCCGAGCTTAATTTAGCAGTGGGGTTCAACCCTGGTCACATCTTGCGATTCAATTTATATTGTGCCAAGGATCCTCTGGGACTGATAAGTTCATGATTAGTCCCTCACATCATGTTGTTAATTTTCTAAATTTTTAAAATTACTCGAACAAAACACGATTTTTTCACATGACATTGAAATCTCGTATATATTTTTAAAATAATAATGTGACAAAATTTCCCAAACTTTTTTTTTTATTAATAAAGCGATTTATTCCCATTTTTTTCTACTAATTTTAACAAAACTATAGTATTTTAATTTATTTTCTAATTTTAAATACCCATCTATTAAATAATATAATTTCTAAGAATAATTTATTGAGAATCTTCCCACTAAAATGCATACTTTAATTTTCCATAGAATTATTAAATATTTAAATCGATATGTTCCCCAAAATAATCGCGAAGACAAATTTTATCATATAACCGAGATGCAGTCAAATTATTCCCGAATTATCTTTAATAAAACCCGATTCGAATATTAAGATCTAACAAATTGTTCTCGAATCCGAGATTTCTTACTATCTCGTGTGTAAAAAAAAACACTAGGGCAATAATATATCAAACAATAATGGCAAGAGAGGATCTAGTGTAGATTCCAAAGAGGAAAAAAAAAAAGATAATCACCAAATAAATTATGGGCAAATGGCATTCCAAAGTCCAAACTAGCAAAAAAAGACGGGGTAGTAAATGACAAAGCCTAATAACCATGCAGAAACAAGTTTGGGTACATAATTTCTATTTTAAAATTCTTAAGGGGTCTGAACTGAAATTCACGTATTTCTCGTGTGTGTGGGTCCCATATATCCGTTTCGTGGGCCCGTCTTGCGGACTAGTTTTATTTATCAGCCTGTTGTCGTGTTTCTCCTTTACCGACTTCTAGTTGCAACGGCGGGGTCCACCTATTCCGCCAAATCAGGTGACGACTCTGGTGCATGCACCTTCTTCTCTCTTTTTCCTCACCAATAATTTTTTGTTATATATATCTTTTGGTCCATAATTTTATTTTAATTTTATTTTGGACATTGTCTATTTTCATTCGACTATCCGAGTGAGTATCATGTGAGACCAAAGGCCGATGTAAATAGGTCACCCCGGGCCCTTTCATTTATCTTTTAAAAAAAATTAAAACTATAATTATTTTTTCAAAAAAAATTAATTATAATTTTTATGATTTTTATATATCGGCCCATCTCATATTTATTTATGCCTCCGTCCTTGTGTGAGACAGTCTCACGGTTTAAATTTATGAGATAGATTCAGCCCATTTTACAAACCAAATAAAGTTAGATCCAAATTCGTGAGACGATTTCATATGGATTTTTGTGTCAATTATAACCCGTCTTACGTAACTCATTCGTAAGACGATCTCATATGGATTTTTGTCTTCTCCTCCCATCCAAATTTGAAAATTAATTAACCTTAAAAATTTATAGTCAGATCCAATTAGGCATTCGTGCTAAATTCAGTTAAGTAGCCTACCAGATTAAAAAAACATTAAATATTGATTAAACATGTTAATAAATTAATGATACAAATGTTACCTTCGGGATTTTGCTCACTGTTAATCACAATAAAAATACATAATGAAATTTAATTATATTCTGGTATAAACATTGCATGATCACTCAGTTAATAATTTAATCAAATATGTGCTATTAGATAAATCATTCTATCAAATTAAATTTAGCGATGACAAAAGGGATACGCCTACATGTGTTAAATGGGTTGGACCAAATAGTGGCTTGGCTGCTAATTTCAGGAGCGATATAGCTCGCATGGAAAATACACTAAAAAATCTGAACGGTCGGGTCAGGGTTTTGAAACCCAATTTTTTCGGGCCTAGAATATTATCGTCCACCCCGATAAAAATACTAGATTGTCAGCCCGGAGCCGAAATTGACAGCTATGGGATATGGGAACGAGAATCGTATGTCAATTATTAGTCTCGTTCCGACGCCGATTGTCATCCTTAATTAAATTAAATTTGTGGTGATACTTTTCGCATGTAGTCCTTATGAGTAATTCACTAATTCCATTCTCAAAAAAAAAAAAAATCACTAATTCCACGTGCTACATAGTACATACATCTTACCACGGTGAAAAAAAAAGTTGAAAATGAGGAGGGTGAAAAGGTTTATCAACAAAAGATTTGTAAAAAGGTTTAGGTAATTTAACATAAGAGTCAATTCAAAATTATGAATATGACTTTTCTGCTACTTTCTCGAAAAAGTAGGTACAATCTCATTCACCATAATCACAATTATTACAATATTTGAAAAAATCCCATATAGAATTACAATTAAACAATGTTTTTACGCAAAGCATTTAGATAACATGAAAGTTATTAGAAATAAACCACCCACTTGATCCAAGACCTATTTATATTGTTGAAAACCAGTATTCTAAAAAGCGCCGTCAGACTAGGGCCTAATGCCTAGGCGAAGCCTGAACGGAGTTAGGCGGGATATGCACCGGCCGCCGGGTTAGACAGAGCCTAATCTGAAAAATAATTTAGGTGAACAAGGAGGGTCTAGCGCCTAGGGAGAAACTAATCGGGACTATGCGGTGATTTTTTGAACAATGTTGAAAACTTGAAACCATGAGATGGATATGGGGCGGTTCGGGTTTGATTCGAACCCATATATTTAATTGGTTAACACCCAACTCTGATATTGACAAATGTCCAATTATGACATGTGCATTTATTCTTTTCAAAAAAAGAAAATTAAAATTAAACACATGTCAAAATCGCAATAAAATCGCAATGGAGGTATAAATGGAGTTCGATTATACCGATATCATGTAATTTTTTTTTTTGAAAGTGGATATCATATTATCATGTAATTAAACAAACTTCCTTGGATTTTGGTAGTTGGTCAACATAATGTCAAAATTTCGAAAATGGTTAATCATGATATTAAAATTTAAATGTGGATCTAGACACTTCCAAAATTCATCTCATGGGGCCAAAGATACGTGCCATGTCCAACAGAAGTAAAAATTGGCTGCCTATTGCTAAAGTTTTAATTCTTTTATTCCCTTTTTTTTTTTTTTGGGAAGAAGCTAATTTTTTATCTTAATCCAAAAGTGGAAGTCGTAATCTAAATCATCCAGCTAAAGATAAGTTTTTTTTTTTCTTCTTGATTTTGGTATTGATAAGACTATAATAGATAATAATAGAATAAATAAACGTGTGGTTAACACATTTCAGCATTTGCCACCTGTCAATAAATGACAGATTGTCAGATTGATCCCATATATCAAATAAATTTATGTTGTTTGATTAAAACAATGAAATTACCTAAACATAGAATAAAATTATTCGCGAATTGCTTGAGGACAGTCAATTTTTGGCCGCTGTAAAGAGTTAGGACAATAGTAATAATAAGCAAATAAATAAACGAATACGAATATTTAATTTTTATGAAAACACAAGGAATTTATTTATTTGACTTCCATAGTTTGCCAAAAAAAGTGTCAGTTTAATTTTCAATATCATAATTTTCAACAATAACTTAAAATTTTACATTTTCTCCTAAGCGTAAAAATATGGTAAATAATTTTCAAAATTTACTGTACTTATACAACGTAAATGATACACTTTTCTTAACTCGGTCGATATTCTTTTTTTTCTAGTGCAACTTGATCGACATCTTAATACATGAAAAACAATCAATAATTTGCATAAATTTGCATATCACTCAAAATTAAAAATTTAGATAAAAATCACTAGTAGTTCATGAGGTGGGAATTAGTTTGCTACAATTGAACATCAATTGTAGCAATTAACGACAAGATAGAAAATCCCAAGAAGACTCCTCCAACATCCAAGTCAGTAACGACAAGATAGAAAATCCCTTAACAAAGGAAACATCAATTGAGAGCAATTAACCGTTAGTATTTACAAATGGGACGATTTTTTTTATACATGAGTTGATGGGCCGTTGGACCTTGTAGAATAAAATGGGCCACATGGCCCATATATAGCAAACATAATCTTATGGGCTCCTCAGTAACAATTTGACCATCATGAGATAGGGGTGTCAATTTGGGTTGAGTCCGGGTTAAGTGGGTCCAGGTTTGGGTTCAAGTAAAAGCTTGAAATGAGGACCGATCCGATTAATTATTCGTGTGAATCTTGAACCCGGACTGACCTACTTATTTCATGCGTGAACCTTGACCCAACCCGCGTAACCCATCTAATAAAATTATTTTTATATACATTTAATAGTTTTAATTGAATATATTTGTTTTTTTTTCTAAACCAATCACTATCATACACTATGTAATCAATAATAAATATCACAATTCATGCAAAAGAAATAACATAATTGCATAAATAACACAACATGCTAATCATATTTTAAGGACAATATTCAAAAAAGACGTTTATGATAATAACAAATACATAATTAAGGAGGTTTTATCATTTAATGATTTAAGGATATGTCTTGTTTGTTGTTTTTTCTTACAATTAATCATTTACTTAATTTTTTTTTTTAAATTCACAAGCAGGTTAGACGGGTTAAATGGGTCATAGTAACCCGACCTGTTTAATTGACAGGTTATTTGGGTTCGGCCAATATCGACCCGGAACCACGAAGTCTTGACCTATACCTATTAATTTCATGAAAGATTTGTGTCGGCTCTAAAATTGACACCCCTATCATGAGCTAACTGAAAATATTAGACTCAATGATGAATATCCGTGGATAAATAATTAAAAGAAAAAATTTAATTACGATTATATCCCAAAATATACAAAAGTAACTTATGAGTTATGACAAATCAAAATTAATTAACACAATTCATGTCATTGGCTGCAACTTGACACTGGATGCTGGATGGCATAAAGCCCGCATTAAATGCAAATTCGCATCAATTCAAGGCCATTTTAGTCCAACCACATCAAACCGTAATTACACTGTGTTCAGAGGGACAAAATAGTAAATTCATCTTCACCTCGTTCCTGCCGATTTCTCACCTTCCTCTTTTTTCTCACCTGCATATTAAAAAAGCTGCCTCGCTTAAAAGCCCACTCTATAAGTCCATTATTTTTCTCTCTCATTTCCCAAAAATATATGATTCAGAAACCGAGAAATTCGCCGAAAATCAAAGGAAAAAGTAAAGTAGTTTGATATGTGTGGTGGAGCTATAATATCCGATTTTATCCCGCCGGCGAGCGTATCGTCTCGTCGGCTGACGGCAGAGCTGCTGTGGGGCAGCGGTTCGGCCGATCTGAACAGGAGGAAGAATCAGGGAACTATCACTCAAAGCCGCGGAGATCTGAGCCGATCATCGATTTGGACGATGATTTTGAAGCTGATTTTCAGGATTTTAAGGATTATTCCGATGATGAAGACGAGATCGATGTGAAAAAGCCGTTCGCTTTCTCTGCTTCGAAGAATTCTGGTTTAAAGGGTAATGCTGATTTTTCTTTTATTTTTTGATTTTTTTTTGAATACTTCATTCGATGGTGATGTTTGTTAGTAAGGTCATAGCTGTGATGGTTAATTTGTTGTAATTTATAGGATGAAGTTTTGGACCTTTGGTCTTGTTTAATGTGTTTATTTGTTATTTAAAGATTACTATTAGTGATGAGTATGATAGTTCATTTTATTAGTTTGGATGTGATTTGGAAATTTTTATTTTTATGTTTTCTTGTCTCTTCTTTTTTGATTTCTTTTGGGTGTTTGTTTGTTTGTTTGACGATTCTGATTGTATTGAAGAAGTTGTGGATAAATTTAATAATAAACGACAGTTATGGAGATATTTGTGTTTCATCCAGAAGCTTATTTCTTTGCTTGGGTTAGTAAATGATTAATTTGTATTTCGGATTTGGTCTCTGTGTTCTGGGTTTATTTCTGTTGATGAAACATATATTTCAATGGTTTTGGAGATTTAATCGTATGTTCATATTTATGTTTTACTAATACTGATGTAAGTGTATTCTAAGTGAAAGGCATATGTCTTTCTTTTAAAACTTTGCTTGGAGAATTCCATGTAGAACTTTCAGTTTTTTGATTTTGTGGAAAAATTTCTGTTCACGATCTTCTTGTCTTGGAATTAAAAGCTTCAAAAGCTTTCCAATCATTTCTCTTTCCATGAAAAAAGGGGAGGAAATAGAGAGAAATGCAAGATATACCCTTTCCTCTGAAAGGTGGTGGCTAAAAGATAAAAATCTTTATGTGTGGTCCTCAATCCTTTTATATTGTAGGCTATCATATGTTCTTGTGGATCCATTCCTTAGATTGTTTCTTTCAATAGCTCTCATAGGTTTATCCTTTTCCCTGAACTTCCCCTCCCTTGCATCCGTTGCTGCGAATGGTCTCTTTTCAGTTTTATCCCTGCATTTTCTCGACCTGTGTTATCGGTTCAGAGTAAGCATTACAGACATATTAACTCGAGTATATCACCCTATTCCTTCACTTCTATGGTTCTGTTTATGCTTTGATTAGATTGTTTTTGACAAACACGCCCTTCTCTTATTTTCAGCTGTTGGTCTAATGTTTCAGTTTTGCTTTCTTTTTTTGAAGGTTTGAAATCTACAGACTCTGCCGAATCTGATGTGGATGCTGAAAAGTCCTCGAAAAGAAAGAGGAAGAATCAGTATAGAGGGATCCGTCAGCGTCCATGGGGTAAATGGGCAGCTGAGATCCGCGACCCCAGAAAAGGGGTTCGTGTTTGGCTCGGTACTTTCAACACTGCAGAGGAAGCTGCAAGAGCTTATGATACCGAGGCTCGAAGGATCAGGGGTAAGAAAGCTAAGGTAAATTTCCCCAAAGATGCTCCTACTACTGCCTCAACGCGTACAGTGAAGACAAATTCATGTAACGTGGTTCTTAAAGAAAGCCCGGAATCAGTTCAGCCCAATGTGACAGAAAATACGAATTTCACAAACTTGCTAAACAATGACTACTATGATTCGTTGGGTTTCCTTGAAGAGAAACCACAATTGAAGCAGTATGGCTATGCTGATACCTACCCTACAACTGGTGACGTTGGACTAAAACCACTTACCCCCACCGACGGCACAAATGTTTACTTCAGCTCTGATCAAGGGAGCAATTCTTTTGATTGCTCAGACTTCACTTGGGGTGAAAACTGCGCAAAGACTCCAGAAATATCATCGGTGCTCTCAGCTGTTATTGAGGACGATCAAGCTCAATTTATGGAGGATGCTAGCCCGGCAAAGAAAGCAAAGTCAAATCCTGAGGAATTTGTGCCTGGCAATAACAACACCGTGAACAAGCTATCTGATGATCTCTCAGTCTTTCAGATGCCATATCTTGACAGCAATTGGGAAGCTTCGATCGATGCTTTCCTTAACGGAGATGCAACTCAAGATGGTGGAAATGCAATGGATCTTTGGTCTTTTGATGATGTTCCGGCCATGCTGGACGGTGCCTACTGAGACATCTTGCTCCTCTTGCTGTCCTTTTTTGTAAATAAGGCTACATGTTAGTGCTTTTTTCACTTAATTTAAATGGAGCTTTTATTTGGATGAGAATGTGTGTTTACTGGTTCTTCTGGTTACCGGTTTGATCTGTTTTTTCTTGATGTTTTAGGTGTGTTTGTTGCTGGTGAATCAAGGAGGGCAAACAATAAAGCATGATTAAGCCATGGATCGATGTTGTTTTAATAGGCTTTCGTTATTGTGCAGTAAATAGGTAACTTTAGGTTTGAGTTGCTGTTTTGAGAATTCAAACTTGAGGATGATTTTGATATTATGTTATGTATGGATGATGATAGACTTTTGATGAAGACTTATGCTGTAATACCTATATGTTTGTTTCTTTTTTTCTTCCAGCTGCTATTACTTTAATGTTGTGCCTTTTGTTTCCTTTTGTTTGTATATAATCTCCAGAAATAGTTAGCTGTGTGGTATCATGAGCTGAGGCAACTTTCCAAAATTCTTTCCTGGCTGACTAGTAAATCTGGTTTTCTTTTGTACTCCTACGTTTGCAAACTCTTACAAAAAGTGATTCTCAGCTTTTCTCAGCTTTTAGATGGAAAAAATAGTTTTTTTTTTGGTACTTAGAAGCTTAGAAGCACTTTTTTATTAGAGTTTTATCATTTAGGAGATGGAACTTAATTGCCTCTATGCCAACCCACTTGGGTTTCTGGCCATTGGATCAAACACTCACCCACATGAGTCTCATGTGGGTGTGTGTTGATAATTAGAGGTGTCAAACGGGACGAAAATGCACTGAGAAAATCGGGCCACTCGGGCTGGCCCAAATTTTTGGGCCCAACGGACTCTGCCAAACAATTTCGACTCATTTGGGCTTCCAAAATTAGAGCCTAGTTCGGTGCTTTTACCGGGCCGGGTTGGGCCGAAATTGACAGTTCTAAATTGATAGCTATCCACTTGGGTTGGGTGGCATGGAATAGACACTTCTACTGGTTATTTTTCAATGCCACAGATTTTTTTGTTTTTATGGTAGATTGAGAGTATTTTGAAAAAATAGGTGTAGGCGCCCTTTCTAAGGCGCGCTCTACTACAGACTTTGTATGAGAGGCGCTGCCGATCGATCACCACGTAGGTTTGGCTTGAGCCTACAACCTTAAATTTTTTTTTTTTTTGAAATTTAATTTTTAAATATAAAAATACAATTTTCTGGATATTACTGAATCGAAATATTACTCAATCGAAACACGATTACATAAAAAAGTTTACACCATATAATTAAAAAAACAGTCAGAGAATTGCATATTAAAATACTGAAATAAGATACAACATGCTATTACAACATAAATACGCGAAATCGGTACGCAAACAACATGAACATTCGCCAGTTTGACTAGCGCCTACAACCTGATTTTTTTTTTTCCGAAATTTAATTTTTAAATATAAAAACACAATTTTCGATTGAGTAATATTTAGATTCAAGTAATATCCGAAAAATCGTGTTTTTATATTTAAAAATTAAATTTCGAAAAAAAAAAAAAACCAGGTTGTAGGCGCTAGTCAAACTGGCGAATGTTCATGTTGTTTTGTCTCGATTTAAGCGTACTTATGTTGTAATAGCATGTTGTATCTTATTTCAAGATATTTTAATATGCAATTCTCACGATTGTTTTTTAATTATATGGTGTAAACTTTTTATGTAATCGTGTTTGATTGAGTAATATTTCGATTCGAGAATATCCGGAAAATTGTATTTTTATATTTAAAAATTAAATTTCAAAAATAAAAAAATAAAAATTCGAGTTGTGGCGCGCGTCAGTCCCAGCGCCTACGTGGCGATCAACAAGAGGGATGGCAATGGGGGGGGCGGGCGGGTGGTGAATACCGGACCCCCCGTGCTAGTTACCCCGCGCCCGCCCCGTCGTGCCCCGCCACGGTCCAAAATGGTGCCGCCGGACTTAATTCCCGTTTTGAATTTTTGAGCTTAAAATTAATTTAATAAAGTGTATTTTTTATTTTTTTGAGAAATTTAAATATATTTTTATATTTTTATAATATTCTATAATGTATTATTGTAAATGTATTTTTTATGTAGGCTAAATGTATTTTTTTATTTTTATAATATCATATAATAATAATATTAGTGTATAATATCTCTTGGGGCGGGGCGGGGGGAGGCGGCAATTACAATACCTGGACCCGCCCGCCCGTCCTCGGACGGGCCGGCAGTCCGCCGCCCCAAACACCACGGGTCATGTCGGGCGGTCAGCCAGCCCATATCGTTATCATCCCTAGTCAGACGCCTCTCATACATGCGCGCAAGAGAGGCGCCCTTTCTAAGGGCGCCTACACCTATTTTTTCAACACACTCCCAATCTACAATAAAAACAAAAAAATCTGTGGCAAATGCCACAGATTGAAAAATAACCCCACTTCTACTTCAAATCCCACGGGAAAAAAGGGAAGTGCTTTTTAGGGTTCATAGGACATGGCAAGGCTCGAATTGTGTAATATATCTTGAATAATTGAATATTCATCCTCCATGAGTTCTTATCTTTTTATGTTAAGAGTTCATTGCAATGATGTCAAATCATTGAAGAAATAAATTCCAATTCATTCAATCCAAACAGGAATATGGGTTTTCAATCATCCTAGATTTTGAATATACAAGAATTAATCAACATTGAAAAGATGATGGGAGTTTTTATTTTTTTAATTCATTGCAATGATGTCAAATCATTGAAGAAAGAATTCCAAAATATCCAATCTCAAAAAGGATGGTTTTCCAGTCATTCCTGTGTTTGAATATACAAGGATTAATCCAGATTTATAAGATGATGGGAGTTTTTATATACAAGTTGAGCAATGATGTTAAGTGGAGATAGTTGTCATAAACAAAAATCATTTGGTAGGTGAAAATTGAAAGGCTGTTGGTTAGGACTTATTTTCCATTGCTATTCAAGAAAGTATACATGAATATTCTATAACCTTCTCCATTTCAGCTTTTGTATAATTTTCTAATTAACATTAATCTCAAGATACAACTTTCAAACACTCCAAAAGTCTATGAAAGTTTATCAAGAGACTTGGTTGAGATATCAGAGTTAATATCAGTGTTAGATAAGCGGCAAATTAGGGCCTAGTGCCTAGTCAGTCCTGACAGGGTTAGACAATGTATAAAAAATGATTAGATGGGGAAAAACGTAGGTGGTTGAGAGAAGCCTTGGGCCTATGTGGAGATTTTTTGCAACAATTGTTAATTCTCCGATAACTGTTAGGGTTACTTACAAAATATACCTTTGAGGTTTAGTGTAGTTAAAAAAAAAAGAAAAAAAAAACCTTGTTATCTTTCAAAATTGTAAATACCTCCTTAATATTTTTCTTTTTCTATTTTATAAATAGCACTTTCGATAAGGAGGTATTTTTTTATGTAAAATACAATCCTCAAGAGGTTGTTTGTAATAGCTTAATGGGGTAACTGTAAATTTAAAAAATCATTGGGTTTTTCTTGTCATTAGACCAAACCTCTCATGGTAGTTTTTATAATTATACCTAACTATTATATCTTTTGCTGGCATGTAGTGATTCTATATTTTTAGGGGAGTTTTTTTAATTAGCTGAGAGTACCGGCCGGTTGGAGAAGAATAGATAAATTTCAAGGAAATCGAACCGACTAATGCCCTTATAAAGGGTGAGTGATCCCACTTAAGCTGCAAGCTCGTGGTTTTTTAGGGGAGTGAGTGAATCTTCTTATTCTATGGGAATGTCTGCAAACACTAAAAATAAGTGTTTTTCAGTTTTTTGCTTAAAAAAAGCAGTTTTTAGTGTTTGCATATACCAATTTCTGCTTCTAATTCTGCTTCATTTAATCGAATCTAAAAGCGAGGAGATGGGTACTTTAGATTCTCGTCTTTTAGTTTGAATTTTTACAAATAAATAAGATTTTTACTACTTTTTCACCAAACACTCTCAACTTCTCATTCTCAACTTTTAATTCTATTTTCAAACATTACCAACTTCTGATTCTCAACTACTTTTACTTCTACTTCTGCTATAATAAATCACTTCTTCTAAAAACAGAAGTTTTTGCAAACACTCCCTATATTTCCCCCAAAAGTCATTCTTTGAGAAATCTTTTTTTTTAGAGAATGATTCTTTGAGAAATCTTGGAGTACAATAAAAAAAGGCCAAAAAACCCAAAATCCCAAAAAGAATTTCCAACAAGAAAGGAATAGTAGGAACATTATTAATCCCACACGTAAAACATCACATTCCCCTCTTCTAAACAACATTGTGCATATAATCAACTTAAAAACCTCCCAAAAAACATATACACTTCTCCAAAATGAATAATTATGACCAAAATAACTTGCCAAAATCCACAAAACATCATGAAAAAAACATGTCTATTTCTTCTCCTTTTTATTTTCTTGCTAATTTTATTTCTTGGAGTCCCTATTTTATCCATTTTCCTAATTTTAAAACCCCAAATGCCTGATTTTTCTCTCAAAACAATAAACGTGCAATCCTATAAACTCGACGTGAGCTCCCAAAACGTCGTCGTTTCATCGGTTCTTTCTCTAAATTTGAGTGCTGAAAATCCAAATAAGGTTGGATTAAGATTTGACTCGTCTAGGTTTCATGTCCTGAGCCAAGGATTAGTCGTGGGATTGATTAGGATTCCGGGGTTTCACCAGCCTCCGTTAAGCAAAAACGTTAGTATCAAAACGCGCGTATTGGTTGAATCCATAAACGTTGGTGAAATTATGTATAGAAATTTGAAGAAAGATGATTCGTCAAAGGGAGTTTCTGGTATTAGGATATTGGGTGATGTTAGAGCACAAGTTCGGATTTTGCAATTCACCTTGCCAAAGATTAAGGTAAATTTATATTCTTGCACCAAAAATTTGGTTTAATTACAAAAACTACCCCTGAGGTTTAACCTGACCAACAGGGGCGTAGCCAGCCGGCTTGGCTACCCCTAGTCCAAAATTTTTCCTCTAGTCTAATTATTTTTTCCCTTTAGAAAAATACATAATTTTTGTTATAATTTTTTGGGATAATTACAAAAACAACCCTAAGGTTTGGGCTAATTACAAAAAAAACTCAGAGTTTTTTGAAAATTTAAAAACCCCCTTGAGGTTTGATTCCGACTTATATTTTCCCGGTGATTTTTGAAAACATTTCAAAAAAAAACCCTGACATTAACAAAAATATTACAGTTACCTTCGTTATATTTGAGACAAAACGAAACCTGAAGGATTTTTTTGTAATTTTGAAACATGTCGGGGTTTTATTGTAATTAACCCAAACCTCAAGGGTGTTTTGGTAATTATCCCTAATATTTTTACCCTTAGAGAAAATGAGAAAAAAAATATTGGGTGTGCGGGGGACTGGGGAGCCCCCTTGGATCCGCCCCTGCTAATCAAGTTGTCTTTCAAAACTACAAATATCCATTTGTGTATCTCTTACAAATTGGACTCTCAAGAGGGATATTTGTTGGTAATGTAAATGCCGAGGGGTATTGGTAATTTTGAAAGAAAACTGAGTTTTTTTGTAATTAGGCTAAAGATTAGGGGTAGTTTTTATAATTATTTATGTATCTTTTTATCTCTGTAGTAAAATTCACACTTATTCAATTTTCTACGTGTTTGCTAGATTGCTTTGGATTGTGATATAAATGTCATTCGATCGAGATTTTCAATTAGTAGTGCAATTTACAGCATGAAAGGGAGTCACAATCACATGGTACGAACTTTCACCGAATAATCTAATATAGGGATAATTACAAAAATTGTCCCTAAGGTCTAGCTTAATTACAATTGACTCATGTTATTTTTCAAAATTACAAATATCCCCTTTGAAGTACAACAAACAATTTCCCCCTCTTGAGTAGAGGTAGAACTATCAAAATCAGCCTGGTGAAAAAATTGGGTTGGGCTGCGATTTTTGAGGTAATTGGGCCTCTATTTGGTCTAATCATTTGGCTTGGAACACCGGACTAACTAGATCATCTTAGGTGGTTTTTCAGGGATTGAGCCGAACTGAGCTCCAAAAATAACTGTCCAATCATTATTTGGCCGGTGTGACCCAAATTTTCCCTTTTGCCTCAGCAGAGTTGCACCGGTCGGTCCGACCCATTTAACAACTCTACTCAAACTGTAATTAATGACATGGAAATAAATGTCAAGTAGGTATTTATGATTTAGAAAGATAATTGATTTTTTCGGTGATTAAGCTAAACCTCGGGGTAGTTTTTGTAGTTGAACCTTAAATTTATCTCTAATTTATGGTGCTTAATATGGTTTTTAATTTGGAATTTTTTTTCTTCACCATAGCTTGCTAATAATCAATTTTTTGTGTGATGAATTTCCAGATATCACTTCCTTTCAATTCACAAACAGTCTCCAAGAAATGCTCTGTAGCTATTGTATTGTAGCATAATCAATCCCATCAACTGCTTTTCAAGAATCGCACAAGGATTGATAATTGATGTGATTCAAGTAATTTTTTGTGAGATTCTGTAAAGTTTTTATGTACAGGTTTCCCTTTTCTGTAACTGAGGGGGAATATGTGTTTTACTATTTTTTTGCCCTTTTAAGTGGTGGGCTTTTTGTATATACAAAGTGAAGTGGGCTTCATAATGTGAATTGTCAATGCAGTTGAAAAACGAACCAAATTATTTACTCGATAATCGATTCAAGATCAATCGATAAACGTTGTTTAAGCTCGATTAATTAATATAACGAACCAATCTTGAGCACAATTCTCGTTTGATAAGATGTAAAGTTCGGCTCAAACTCGACTCGATTAGTGAAAAAAAGAATAAATACGTGTTAAAATATCAAGCTACTCGAGCTTGATTCGTATTCGACTCGACTAAAGCTCGTTCAAGCTTGATTCGATTAATAATCAAACAAGCTCAAACACAATTTTCGAAACTCGATTAAAATTTAAACAAGTTTGAACAATACTATGTTCAGCTAGACTAACTCATTTTCACCCCTAATTGTGAAAGTACAGATTACTTTACCATCATTAAACTGTCAATAGTTGTGGGCTTTTTTCCAGAAGACTACTTGCAGAGCCCACTCACTTTTGGGGCCATTACTAAAGTAATTTGGCCTATTCTTTTATTGGGCTGTTACGAACATTGGTGCAAAACTAAGGGTTGAAACATTCAAATTGGATCCAATTAGGAGGCATGTAATCACATTGCGATTTTGAGGGTCATATATTCAAGACCCAGTTAATCACTAAATATTTTTTTTTTCTTTTCATAAAGCTTTGCAATTTGATGTGAAAATAATTCTTATTGAGACATTCACAAAATATATCATGCCACTCAAAATAAAGTTGAGATATCAGTATTTTCTAATTACTATTTTTTAATTGTAAAAGAAAAAAATACCTAAAGTACTTATACTGTAAATCTCATTACATTCAACATAATACAATTTATAAAATTAAAACATAATATATATATATATATATATATATAGGGAGAGTGTTATATGAGACCACCTCATGCAGAGTACGTCCATAGGGCCCAATCCTAGCCACATATCTAGATTTTTCAATGGTTGTGATTTTAGAGCTAAAAATTCAGATTAAATGTTGGTAATTAGAGAAATTGGTAAATTAGTCATCCTACAAAATTACCCAATATTCATGGGATTAACTGTTCACATTATGATCACACAATCTATCTAAATCTCACATCAAATTAAACGTGAACAAATCTCATATTCCTTAATCATCCTCCTTCTTCTTCAACTCACAAAAATCATTCATCCTTCTTCTTCAATGCACTATTTTGTGAAAAAAGTTGAGACAATTTGCCATATATTCTTTATAGCTTGACTTGATTCGAAGTTTGCTTATGAAGATGTAATTTGTTACTGTGTAGATGTGTCATTGTGTTTTTATATACCATTAGCTACATAAGCAAGTCATAAGCAACAAATCCATACTACATAAGCAACAATCATATACTACATAAAGAACAAATATACACTACGACGTCTACCCACGAATCATTAGCTACATATGCAAGTCATAGCAACAAACTCATACTACATAAGCAAGCAACAAGTCATACTACATAAGCAACGAATATACACTATGTATGCACCACGGATACATTAACTACATGCAAGTCATAAAGAACAAACTCATACTACATAACAACAAGTACATATTAGATAAGCAACAAATATACACTATGTATTTTGAATACATTAACTACATCAATTCATAAGCAACAAACACATACTACATAAGCAATAATCATATACTACATAAGCACGAATATACACTACACATGCATCACGATACATTAACTACATGCAAGTCATAAGCAACAACCCTATACTACATAAGCAAGAGAAATTTTTGAAATGAAACATTTGGAGAGAGAGTATGCGTGAAGAGTGGGTGAGATCGCGTGAAAGAGGGAATGCAATCTTAGTAATCGATTCTAAAGTGCCAAATTACCACCCTACCCTTTTTAATTGCTAAAACAAAAAAATAAACATAAAAAAGCCCTAAAAATTTGGACCACCCAAAATAATTGCATTATGGTTAGAATGTGTCCTCATGGACTCACCCCAAGTAGGAGGACCTATTTGATCCATATCCTATATATATATATATATATATATATATAAATGTATAAGCTTGTTGTAATTGTTACCACGAGCTTGTAGTTCAAGTGGTACCGCTCACCTTTTGTAAGGATATTGATCAAGGATCGAACCACATATCTTTCAGTTCTTTGAAATTTATCCTATCCCCTCCAAGCAGTACTCTCAACTTATTAAAAAAATAAAATTGTTGTAATTGTTGTAAACACCGGCGGATTTAGGATTGGGCCAACCTAGGCCCTGGCTCAGAAATCTTTTTTAAAAAAATAATTTTTAGTGAGCAATTTTATTTTTAAAAAAATAGTTATAATTTATATTATATTTTTTGCGATTTTCTATCCAGTCCACCCTATTTTTGTGTATCGGTCGCCCTACTAGAGTCTTCTAAGCTCCTAGCTCAGCCATTGGTTGTAAGCTATAACAATACTAAATAATAAAAAGTCAACACCCTTTGCGTAGTGAACCTGTCTATCATAAAATTTAAACCCAATTGCACGTGAAATGCGATCCAAAATTTAAGATCCAATTAATGACCCATTACTAATAAATACACACACACACACACACTACTATATCACTCTCTTACATATATCTCTTCCAAACATATTATTTAGTTGCAAGAAAAGCAAAGCCAAAAAGCCATAATCCCAATGGAAAAATTACCATTCTTATTTCTCATCTTGATTTCAATCCCAGTTGTAATTTCTAGCCTCAAAGACTGCAAAAAGGTACCAAAACCAGCACCAACACTCTTCTTCGGGGACTCATTTTTCGACCCTGGAAATAACAATTACATAAACACCACCACTCTTGACCAAGCCAATTTCTTGCCATATGGCCACACATACTTTCGTCGCCCCACCGGAAGATTCTCCGACGGCCGCCTCATATCGGATTTCCTCGGTAATTGTGCCACAAACTTAATTCTCTTCGTGAAATTAGCTAGTGATATGAATCAAATTGATTTGGTTTCTATGTGGTAGCTATAATCGGATTATGATTTTCTATTGCATTGCTGCATTGATTGTCGTCACGTGTAAACTAGGTATCGGTAATTACAAAAACGTCCATCGAGGTTTGTTTAGCTTAATTACAAAAAATTCCAATTATTTTTCAAAGTTGCAGAAACTCCCTCGAGGTTTATATTTATTGGACAAAAACTCCCTCTTGACTCTTGTTGAAGGTGCATATTTGTAAGTTAAAAGCAAATGTGAGGCGTATTTAGTAATTTGAAAAGATAATTGGTTTTTCTTTTAATTAACTCTACACCTATATACTTGTTTTTTTAACATTAGCCTCCTTTGTTACATTTACACATTCATTTAGTTACAATACAATATAATATTGTAATATATAGAAATTTATATCCAAATTTGAAATTTTGATTAGCGATGTATATATACAACGATCTTTTTATTGCCATATAGGGAATGATTAAATTGATGTCATTGCATAGTATGGATTATTAGTAACAATTAATGGCGGAGCTAGGGGTTGCCAACTTGGGCCCCGACCGGCGACCACCCTTTTTTAATTTTTTTTTTTAAAAAAATTATTTAATATTTATATGATTTTTGATTTAATTTTTTATCTAGTTCATCCCAATTTTGTGAATTAGCCCACCCCGATTTTTTTCCTGCTACATCGTTGATTAGTAGGATATAATTTTTTGATTAGTATAAGCTTAATATTATTGAAAGTATTTGAGAATTAATAATGGTGGCCAATAAATACTTATCTAATTGAATGTTGATAAATGTTTTTGGTATGTTTCGTGCAAGGTGATAGCTGAACATGCAAAATTGGCATTTATTCCTCCATATTTACAGCCAATTAGAAATTACAAAATGCACCAATACAATGGGGTTAATTTTGCATCTGCTGGAGCTGGGGCTTTATCACAGACTTTCAAAGGAATGGTATATTTTATTCCTTTCCAATTTTTTTAACCCTCATGCAAAATACTTTTTTTTTGTCAATTTGCAAATTAGGACCACAAATTTGAAAAAAATTGTCACATTTAGGATTATTTTGGCCGAAAAGTTTAAAAATTAGTCGAATTACTGGCGTGGTTGCCACCAATGTCGGAGCCATGACACGAAAATAGGGTGGGGGTAATTAGTTTTCATGAGAATGTAGACACGTTTGCATGAATTTTCACATGAAATTGACATGATAAAATTGAATGAATTTATGGATGTCAAGTCCCCACTTTAAGTTCTTAGCAAAATGTAGAAAAGATTGATTTGATTTTTATGAACAGTTTTTTCAAACCTACATGAAGATTTATGAGAATTATGTTGATTGTAATGTATATATATGATGTGGGTGGGAGCCCATTGTCTGCAGTAAGTCAGAACAATAAAAATTCTCTTGTTTTAACATTGTGGCTGAGGATTCACGAATCCCAGACACTTCTCCGAGGATGTCGTATTCGTACATATATGTATCTGATACGATACTTCGTGGATAAATCTACACATTGAAATAGATAGGATTTATTCTAATGTTTATTTTTTTCAGCAATTTTGTGTGTCTATATATGAGTTATCACATTTCAGATTTGAATGCTTATAAAATTTTAATTTTTTAAGCTTGAAATATTATTTTTTTAACTGTAATTATTACGTCTGTATTTTCAATAATATAAAAATATATAATTATATATATATATATATTGTATTCATATCCTTAAAATTTCAAAATATGTCATATTCTTGTACCGTGTTGTGTCGTATCCGTGTCTCGTATTTGTATTAGTGCCTCATGGATGAGGATGCAACTCTTTACAAGATTGTGTTTCTAAATTTATACAATTTAATAATTTAACTAAATTTATGAGGGAACACAATCATTAAATATCTGCTAGAGTTCAAATCAATGAAGCCAATATTGAATTAGGCAAAACTCCTAATATTCGTTGTAGGTTAGGTTCATTCCCACTGCATTTTCACTTTGAATAACTTTTTCAATTTCTTTATGTTTTATTGTTTCTTTTTTCATAGAGCTTGTAGATGAATATAGGGTGAATTATTAAGTGTAAAAGTGCCAAACTAATATCAAAAAGTAAGGAGAACTGAAAAACGTGCTAGCATTAGGGTTTCCAAAATCCTCAAATTAGTGTCCCAAATAATCTATGAGGAAAAAAAAACGTATTAGGGGTGCAAAATACTCAAAATAGTGTTTTGGCATTAATAGCCACAAAATGTGTATACAGCTGAAAAAAGATCAAACTACTTCGATACTCGACTTAAGATCAGTGTTAAAAAGCCAGACGCAGTGACGCAAAGCGCCCTAGCGTCAGGCGGGCTTCAGCGGAGAAGTAGGGCGGGCCTAATCGAAAAAAAAAAAAACTGTAGGCGGACAAGGGGGCCTAGTGCCTAGCGGGGACTAATCGGGGACTTTTAGAACAGTGCTTATGATCGATCATTATAAGCTTGTTTGAGTTCGGTTCGTTATGATAATGAACCGAGCTTGAACATATCTTTTCGTTCATTAATATATCGAGCTTGATTCGTGTTCTACTCGATTAAAGTTCATTTGAGCTCGATTTGATTAATAATCAAACCAAACTCAAACACAATATTTAAAGCTCGATAAAAATTTAAACAAATTTAAACAGTATTGTGTTCAACTCTACGTCATTCATTTACACAGTAACTGTGTATCTCAAGGCAATTGTTTCTATTTTCGAATTTGGATTCGGTTAAATATATTATTAGTTTCATAAATTCAATTATCCCAAAATTCACCCTCAAAAATGTCATGATTAGTGAATTACTCAGCATGTAAAAAGTGGGCCGAACATGACGTGGAGTTTGGGGCAGATAGTTACTGGACAAAGAGAACGTGGGCCCAAAAGAAATCCTTTTTGTCTTTTATAGGGAAAAAAGGCCAGGCCCAAAAAGCTGTATCTATGGATCAGTAACCCACATGCACATGGCCCACGAACCCAGTACTCCTAGGTTCAGTGTTTTGACATTGTAATGTCCAAATCACTGGAGTTGTCCATTTCCAAATAATGGCCTTATTACTTATTTATTTATTTTGCTTTTCATTTTTTGGTTTTGGCCACATTTTTCTTTGTTTATTTTAGCAATCCCAGAAAACAAAATTTAATATATATAGGTCTGTTAGCTTGTGATTTAATCCAATAACCAAAAAATTAAAAAATTAAAATTACAAATACCGCATTGAGGTATCACTGAGGTCTGAGGTTTGTTTTTGTTTTAAAAATAACACTCTTTGCATATACAATTTTAAAACACTTCTACTTTTAGAGGAAGTGATTTATTGTCGCGAAAGCAACATGTAATTGGGAATCGGAAGTTGATAATGCTTGCAAATAAAAGCTGAAATTGATTAAATTAAGAGAAAAGAGTCTGATGGGCAAGTTGTAAAGTGTTCTATTTGTATGTAGAAATCAAACCGGAAGCAGAATCAGAAATCTAAACTAAAAAGTGATTTTCCCAGCAAAAAGCCAAGAATCACTTTTCTATAGTACTTGCAAACACTCCCTAAACTCCCTATCACAGAGGCACAACCTATAATTGTTTGAAGGAGAAAAAAATAAAACAATGCCAGTAGAAAATGGCCAACAGCATAAGGACTTGAAATCATTGTTCTAAAAATTAAAGTTCGATTAGTTAGTCCCGCCAGCGCAAGGCCCCTCTTGTCCGCCTACGTTATTCTTCCGATTAAGCTCCGTCTAACCCCACCCAGGTCCCCCCTAGGCCCTAAGCTCCGCCTAGGCGCTAGACCCCAGTCTGCCGCCCAACTAGCGCCTAACGCTTTTTAGAACACTGCTTGAAATATTACTGTGAACTAACAATTTCTATAATCTTTCAAAAAAATTAAAATTTCAGGTAATTGATCTCAGAACACAGCTGAAATACTACAAAAGGGAAGTTGCTGAATTAAGCAACAGAATAGGCCAAGCTGAAGCTGCAATAATTTCATCAAGTGCTGTATATTTGTTCAGCATTGGCACCAATGATTATATCAGCCCTTTTCTCTTGAATTCCAGTTTGCTGTCATCTTTTCCAAACTCAGAGTATGTGGAAATGGTGATTGGGAACTTGTCAGTGGTCGTGAATGTAAGTTTCAACTTCTACTAACTATCACATATTTCTAAGGGTTAAATTACAAAAAAACACCCCTAATGTTTTGCCTGATTACATAAAACTCCCGTTATCTTTCAAAATTACAAATACCCCTTAAAATGGTACAAACACCCCATTCAAATATGAAATGTCTTCTTCCTCAAAAAAAAAAAAATATGAAATGTCTTCCTCTTGAGGGTACAATTTGTAAAATAACAGACATCAAGGAGATATTTGTAAAATATAAACAAATATGAAGGTGTATTTGTAGTTTTGAAAGATAGCTGAATTTTTCTGTAATTACATTGAACATCAAGGGCATTTTTGTAATTATCGCATTAATTAATTAAGAGGTCTTATGTGACCGTCTTATTGATCTAAGTTCATGAGTCGGATCCTAAAACACACAACAATATGGATTCTATGGGTTTGGTCAAAATTCGACTTAAATATAAGATCCGTCTCATTGATTTTATCCATGAAACCGTCTAATACAAGTATTTTGTGATTAATTAATAATCATGGGTTTATCTGCAGGCAATACACAAAAGAGGGGGCAGAAAATTTGTGTTTCTAAATTTGGGGGAGTTGGGGTGTCTACCAGGCCTAAGAATTCTTAAACCAGAAACAGAAGGTGGTGGTTGCTTGGAAGAGGCTTCAAATTTAGCAAAATTACATAACAAAGCACTCAACAAGTTGCTGTCAAAAATGGAACAGCAGTTAAATGGCTTCAAGTATTTTCTCTATGACTTCAAAAGCAATTTGGCCCAAATGATAACTCAACCCTCCAAATATGGTATATTTCTTAACTTTCACTCATTTGATTCCCATATGTATAGCCTAGCTTCTTTATTCATGTCAGATTTCAACCAATGGGCTAATTACATAAAAACCCAAAGGTTTTTGAAAATTACAAAAAAACCCTTGAAATTTGATTACATCCTACACATTTTCTGATTTTCCTCCTCCATAAGAAAATAATATTTCAAGAACCCCCCACCCCGACATTTATATAAATATTACAACTATCCCCTCAAATTAAGACGAAATCAAACCTCATAGGCTGGGTTATTTTGTAAAATAGCCCAAACCTCAAGGTTTTTTTGTAATTATCCCTAAGTAAAACTAAAGGATTTAGAGGGGTCTAAATAATACGATATACAATTTTAATATGTTTCAACATTTATGCTAAATAATTTGGACAAAAATAACTCAGCTCGATTCATATAACAAAAACCCCATAGTGAACAGAGAAATCCTAATCAATGCAGTCCAATAAATTAACGAATAATCAAGAAAAATATGAATACGGACAAAATCACACAGATGGAACAATGTAGCACAGTATATACTACATTGGCTTCGTAGTTATGTCTTGAACTAAGCCTCATAAACAAAGTAATAAGTGCAAGAAACTGTGCATTGCAGGTTTCAAGGAAGGAGAAAAGGCGTGCTGTGGAACCGGGCGTTTCAATGGGATATTCAGCTGTGGAGGAAAGAGGCCGGTGAAGATTTTTGAGCTGTGTGAAAATCCAAGTGAATTCATCTTTTGGGACTCTTATCAAGACTGAAAGGGCCTATAAACAAATGGCAGATGAAATGTGGAGTAGTGAAGCCACCACAGAAGCTAACAGCCTAAAGAAACTCTTTCTATGTTTTTAAGGCCGGTTTCTAGTACATTGCTTTGAGTAATAACTCACAACAAGATTTAATTTTATATATTAGAACGATTCATTCACGAGACAAAGAGGGATTCTTGCAATTAGTGTAAGATTATCAATTTATTCTCTGTAGATTGACAATCCTCTCCTGCATACAGTGAAAGATTTTCATTATGTACTGTTAATCAATATGTAGCACTTCTTAGTATGTTAAGCATATTTGTTTGACCAAACTAATTTGTGAAATTAGTTGATTAGTTCAATCCGAATCCTAACTTCTTCAAGTTCAGAGCTACGACAACAGGTGAACTTTCATGATAAATTACAAAAGCAATTAAAAAATGTGAATAAGGTCTCACTTTAAATGGACTGAAACAATTTAAATTCAGATGCAAAGAAAATAGGGATAATTACACCACCCACCTATAAGTACTGAAGAGAGAAAAAAGAATCTGTTTTCATTGATTTAAAATGATTTACATGATGATATATAAATACAAGTATACAACCGTGTGGTTATCTAAAAAATAGGAATTTGAATTTGAAATACAATCTAATCAGTTACATCAGATTAGCTAAGATAAAGGAGGCAATTTCTTTGTATCTGATATTTGAGGATAATCAGCAAGTGGGCTTGTAACTGAATCGGATAAGGAGGCTCGAGTGTTTGACTTCGACGGAATCTCTTTAACACGCCCCCGCAAGACGGTGCTCCCATTGGAGATACCGATCTTGGAACGCAGATGTCGGAACGCAGTAGAAGACAGAGCTTTGGTAAGAGCATCAGCAAGTTGGTCTTTAGAGGAAATGTGAGAAACAAGAAATGAACCGCGAGCAACATGATCACGAACAAAGTGGTAGTCGATGGAAATATGCTTCATTCGTGAGTGAAATACAGGATTGACACATAGATAGGTGGCACCAATATTGTCGCAGAAAATACGAGGAGGCATCGAGCACGGAATGTGAAGTTCACCAAGTAAATTTTTAATCCAGAGAACTTCTGCAGCACATGAAGCAAGAGCTCGATATTCGGCTTCTGTGGACGAGCGGGCAACTGATTTTTGCTTCTTCGAACACCAGGAAATGGCATTTGCACCAAGGTAGACGATATAAGCTGAAGTAGATGTACGATCATCACGATTTCCAGCCCAGTCGGCATCCGTAAATGCAGTGACAGAGAGATTTTGATTTCGTTTCAAAAATAGGCCATGATGAATTGTGGACTTGAGATATCGCAACACCCGTTTGGCAGCCGACCAATGAATCTCAGATGGAGAATGCATGAATTGTGCTAATTTATTGACAGCATAAGAGATATCTGGTCGAGTGAGTGACAAATATTGAAGAGCACCAATAACTTGTCGGAATTTGGTAGCATCTGCCGGTGGAGAACCATCATGAAGTAATAGTGGTTGGGTGGAAGACATTGGAGTACAACAATCTTTGGCACCAGCCATGCCAGTTTTGTCTAAAAGGTCACGAACATATTTATGTTGAGTCAATAATAACCCAGATGTGGTGGGAAGAACTTCTATGCCAAGAAAGTAATTAAGATCACCAAGGTCTTTAACGGAAAATCTTGTCGCTAAAGCCTGCAGGAACTGAGTGAGAAAGGCATTGTTGTTTCCAGTAACAATCAAATCATCGACATAAACCAAAAAATAGGCAGTAATGGTATCTTGATGATAAATAAAAAGAGAGGTGTCGCTATGTGAATTAGTGAACCCATATGACAATAGAAAACTCTTAAGTTCATTGTACCACGCTCGAGGTGCCTGTTTAAGACCATAAATAGCCTTACGAAGCTTACACACAAAATTCGGATTATTATTATCAACATAGCCAGGAGGTTCTTTGCATAAAGACATCTTGGATAAATGGCCATGAAGAAAAGCATTATTAACATCGAGTTGACGAAGAGGCCAACCATGAGGACAGAGCAAGAGTAAGAACAATGCGGATCGTAGTAGCTTAATAACGGACTAAAAGTATCATGAAAATCCACCGGTAGGCCGTTGGTGAAAACCTTTAGCGACAAGACGGGCTTTATATTTGGAGATAGAGCCATCCCGGATTGCGTTTAATGCGGAACACCCATTTGCAACCCACAACATTTTGAGATGGTGAAGGCGGAACTAGTTCCCAAGTACCATTTTGAAGAAGAGCGTAAGTTCATCGGACATGGCTTGTCTCCACTCGATGTGCTTAATTGCTTGAGTAACACAAGTGGGTTCGACAGAGTCGGGTAAAGGATGAAGTGTGTTATAAAGACGTTTGGGCTTGAAAATATTATTTTTGAGCGAGTAATAATAACATTAGAGGTGTGAAGGAGGTAAAATAGGTGGGATGGGCTCGGGTTGAGAGGCTACTGATAGAGTTAGAGGAGAAGACGAGACATGGGGGATGTTGAGGTAGAAGGTATATGCAGATGAAGTGTGGGAGTTACGACTCGCATGAAAAAGAACAGTAAGTGTGTCGTGGATGACCAAAGCATGTTGTGTAAAGGAGCGATCGTGACACCACCCACGTGATGATTGTTCCGAGTTGACGACGAGAATTATGTCCGGAAAAAGACAATAGGAGGATACGGTACTAATAGGATTAGGAGAAACATATGATGATTTTAAAAATGGGAATTGATTCAATAAATCGAACATGGCGAGAAGTATAGATTTTATCATTTTTAATATCCAAACAGAGATAAGCACTTTGATTAGAAGAGTAACCAAGGAAAACGCAAAGGAGAAGATTTAGGCTCAAGTTTATTAGTTGTATATGGTTTTAACCACGGAAAACATAAACAACCAAAAACTTTAAGCTTGTTATAATTTGGTATTTTGTTGAACAATTTTTCATACGGAGAAGAAAATTTTAGAAGTGGAGTGGGAAGTCGATTTATTAAATAAATTGTTTGAAAAGCATAGGACCCGAGTATTTTTAGGAACTTGGGCTTGATGCGGCAAGGTTAAACCGGTGTTAACGATGTGTCGATGTCGTCTTTCGGATGTGCCATTGTGTTGAGGAGTGTGCGGAGGTGTTTTTAGATGTTGTATACCCATTTGACAAAAGAAATTCTTGGAGCGGTATATTCCCCACCACCGTCCGAATAAATCGAAATTATAGGTCGATTAAAGAATTTTTCAACAAATGACTTTAAATTGGCGAAACATATCAAATACATCGATTTCAAGCGGAGAGGATATAGCCAAACATATTTTGTAAAATGATCAACAAAAATCACGTAATAAGAAAAGCCATTAATTGATGAACCGGCAGGCGGGACCCCAAACGCCGGTAAAGATAAGATCAAGAGGCCCGCGACTATCTAAACTTGACTCGCCAAACGGGAGACGTTGACTTTTATTACAAAAACAAGACTCACAAATAAAACTAAAGCGAAATTGACGGAGAACAAGAAACATGACCCGAGGAGGAAACTAGAGACTTAAAAATTTTGAAAGATGGATGACCCAAACGCCCATGCCATAGAGCTTGAGAAGATGGAACAAAGAACACGGTAGGAAATGCCACAATAGGGGTGTTGTTTTTTTTGTCGCTGCAATTGGCCATTCATAGAGATCATTTCTGTTCTTTCCGTGGGAAGCGGCGTCGGTGCGTAAATCTCGACAACAAAATAAGAAGGAAAAAATTCAATAGAAGTTTTATTGGAGCGACAAAACTTAGAAATGTAAATGAGATTTTGGTGTATAGAAGGAACACAAAAACATTTGATAAAGTAAAAGGAGATAAGGGCACGTAACTGTATGAGTTATTTGCAAACCCGAACCATCACCAATAATAATATCATCCGCCCTTCATAGGATTGAGGAATAGACAAGTTGGAGAGTTGGGACGTCACATGATGAGAGGCACTGAGTCGACTATCCATGGGTTTTGAGTAGATGAATAGTCATAACATGATTGGTCAAGGGGCTGGGGACGTAGGTGAGGAAATAACTTGAAGCATTTTTTAGCCTCATGTCCTCTTTTATCACAAAACCGACAAACAGGGGTAGAGTGGGGAGTATCGAGGACTTGACCGCTTATTTGCAAGGATGGGAGTCAAGTAAGCCAGGGCTTGAGGAAGGAGAATATGGTTTGGGATGACGAAGAGACGGGGCGAGAATTTCTTGCAGTTGCGGTTGGCGGAATGAAGTCGAATTTTGTTTTTCATTATGGAGGAGAAAAGTTTCATGATCAATGATCTTATCGAACAATTCTTCAAAAGGTACCACTGAGTCTCTAGTTCGCAGGTCAGAATGAGTTCCTTATAGCCGGGCAAGACCACGTGTGCAATAGAGAAGCGATCGGCGTCACTTGGCGGGGCACCAATACGGTCAATTCATCGGCAATACTTTTCGACTGCGAGGAAGTCTCAGAATAGAGGATGAACCACGAGTAAACGTGGAAAGTTTGTCCTTCAAGTGAATGATATGTTGATTGGAACGCTTGGAGTAGAGACGAGACAGACGGTCCCAAGCATCACGGCTGGAGGTAGCAGACGATATGAGAGGAATTACACTGTCACTGACTGAGGCAAGAATCGCATGGAGAATCAGTTGATCTTGACGGCGCCAAATAACATATGCGGGATTGAGAAGAGATTCACCATTCTGAGTTGTGGTTTGGGCAGGAGGTGGAGAAGTGCCATCAAGAAAACCAAATAAATCAAGACCATATAGGAGAGCATTAACCGAGCACGCCAGAGAAATAATTGTGATGATGTGAGTTTTAAGGGAAGTCATGTGCGAAAGATTGATTGTAATCAAGTTGGAAACGAGAAGGTTGAGAGACAATAGTTGTAGCGGATGTATTGCTAGAAGAAGAATTGGTGGCCATTTGAAAAAAAAAAAAATTAGGGATCGATTTAGAGCTCGTTGGAGATCGTGCCTTTGATACCATATAAGTAATCAAGAGAGAAAAAGAATCTGTTTTCATTGATTTAAAATGATTTACATGATGATATATAAATACAAGTATACAACCGTGTGGTTATCTAAAAAATAGGAATTTGAATTTGAAATACAATCTAATCGTTACATCGATTAGCTAAGATCAAGGAGGCAATTTCTTTGTATCGATATTTGAGGATAATCAAGTGGGCTTGTAATCGAATCGGATAAGGAGGCTCGAGTGTTTGACTTCGACGGAATCTCTTTAACACCGCCCGCCCGCCCCCAAGAGTTTGGGCAAATTACAAAAAAATCCAGAGATGTTTTAAAATTACGAAATACCCTTTCAGATTTGATTTTGTCTTAAATTTAAGGGAGAAACTGTAATATTTATATAAATGTCACTGTAATATTCAGTTTTTTTTTTGCAAATTTTGCTGATGAAGTAGGAGATCAAACCTCAAGGATTTTTTTGCAATTTTCAAAAACCTCTGGATTTTTTTGTAATTAGACTGAACCTCAAGGGTTTTCGTGTAATTATCCCAAGAAAATATGATACAACAATACCACCCAAGCAGTCAAAAAATGCACGAGTCTAACATGGGTCAGAATAAAGAATAAATGAATCTCGACGATATCATGAGCCCAACATAGAGAGGTGAAGTTATCAGGCCAAAAGAACATTTGAAAAAGTTTAGTTTCCTAACATAATACATGCATTCCAAGTTCATATTCATCACACAAGTTCCAGATCAGGTTTATATGACATATCATATCTCCATAAACTTCAAAAAACTGCAGATATCAAATGTATCGTATAGATAAACACCAACAACAACAATAAGTAAAGCGCAAGTTTGGTACTAAGAGGAGAAATCAAAAAGTACCTCAAAAAATAAGGTCCACTTCACCAATAATCATTACAACTACACGATCCATCTCTAAAATGATGAAATCTCTTGCTATCTCGAGCAATAATTTCCCTGCCAACTATTTTCGATATAATCTTAAACGCATTGTGGCAATCGCCACAAACACGGAGATTCTTAATTATACGCAGAGGCGAACGAGCCGCACTAGTCAAGAAACCCTGTGCAGCAGCCGCAAGTCTCTCACTATGAGCCATAAGAGCTTCTTCCTTCACTTCTTGATCAACATCATGTAGCACAAATTTGGTCTCTGGTATATAACCAACTTCTTTCATTTGCTGCTTCAAACCCCTCAGCAATGTATATATTCTTTCATTATCAGGGTGAGATCTATCTCCTGCTCTATATTCGTGGACCCTACTCCTAACATCAAGGAGATTTTGGCCACTCAATTTCTTTTTCTCTTTCTCTCTTGCAAGATCGGAGGCGTTTATTGGTATAAGGCCGGCCCTCGATTGCTCGTTCAGGCGTGAGGGATCTAAAAGCTGAACAAGCTCAGCACAACGGTCCCCAAGTTCCATATTTCCATGAATTCGAGAAAACTTCATTAAGGTTTCCCAAATTTCAATGCTTGGCTCAACTGGCAAGTTTTCGATGAATTCTAAAGCCTCATCCAAACATCCTGCGTTTCCAAGCATGCCCACCATGCTAACGTAGTGCTCCATAGTAGGGACAATCCCGTAATCCTTCGTCATTGACTCGAAGTGTAACAGTCCTTCGACAATATCACATAAGACACCGCACGCAGAAAACACACCGGTAAACATTTGTCCATCGGGTTTTAATCCAGAATTTTTGAATTCTGCAAACAATTCGATAGAATCTTCTCCAAAACCGTTCTTAGCAAGCCATGATATCATAATGTCCCAAGACGTGAGATTTCGTTTTGGCATTTGATCGAACACTGCAAATGCGTCTTTCATTGAGCCACATTTGTAATACATTTCAAGAATTTGATTGTATGTTTTGACTTCAAGATGCGCCCCTGAATTCAAGAGGTGCTCGTGGACAGATTTGGCCTCATCCAAAGCCTCATTCTCACCACACGCTTTCATCAATGCCATATACCGAGGCAGATCAATTTGGGTACCCTCATTCTGTAGCTGTCCCAAAAGTTCCACTGCTTCCTTTAGTTTTCCTTCCTTGGTAAATTCATCGAGATCCTCTGGTTTACTTCTGAATTGACTCCCTTCAACAGACGCCACATTCGGGTTCATATCATTTGGTATTTGATTCAGATTTATTCTATCACTCTGAGATTCACTCCAGTTCAGCTGGTAGTTCCCTTCATTGTTGTAATAATTGCCAGCTACACTTTGCTGATACATTCCAGGACTATTCACACTTCCACCATAAGAACCCCCAAAATTACTCTGACCAGCAAAATTACCATGCTGCATATCAAAATTTTGCCCGTAAATCCCATTCGGGTTATGAAACCCACTATTTTGATTACCGGAATTATATTCCGAACGATTCTCAGCATTATCGGTGGGAGAATCCGATCTTTCAGTAATAAAATTACCGTATTGCCCATTTAGGGTTTGCCCATAAACCCCACTAGGGTTTATGTTTTGCTCAACTCCACCTAAATTCCTATCATAAAACCGACCATTTTGATTATACCCACTTTCACCCGCTTGATTCTCAAGACTATTCCCATCTAAATTGCTGTAAAGGTCCGACCTTTCAGTGGCAGTTCTGAAATTTCTAACAAAACCAGACGTACCTACGGAACATGGAAACTCCGGGGCTCTTGTTCGGCATACCTTTATTAAGGGTCCAAGAGATTTGAAGGTGACGAGTGCAGCTCTTCTGGTGTACATTGTCGTGTAAACTCGGCCGTGGCAACTCAGCGAGTCGAATTTCGAAGGTGGCCGCGCCGCTATGTAGAGCAGAGTTTCGGTGTACCTTTTTTTTTTTTTTTTTTTTGTATATGGACTTTTGGAGTAATAATTCCAAATAATTAATGGTGGATGTCCCGAAATAATATGTTACTATAATAATAATATACCAGTGCACCAACGGAGCCCATCGTTTAGGCCCAACCCAAGAAGCTTGCAAAACCAAGTTAAAATAATGGACGTATTAGCCTTTAAGTTGCTAATTTTTCAGGCCCAATATCTTTTGTAAATATCAAGACGGGATGGGATCTCATGTTCTACTTTTCCTATTTCACTCTCTATTACATAGGATAAATAAGACATGTTAATATTAAGCTTTCCCTATCGATATTTTTTATTGTGAATTTGTTCTCCTTAAAATGCAATTGATCTCATCCGGATAAAAAATGGATTTTCACCTCATGCAGTGGAATAAAAGATAAAACATCATTCTGGAATAGAAGATCCCATACGGACAAAAAATGGATTTTCACCCGATGCATACTCTAACAAGTATAATATGCATCAGACTAATTATATATACATATATACTCTCGGACGTAATTTTATATTTCAAAATTGTGTTTCATCTCCTATCATACTGCACGAATGATTGTCAAAAATATAAAAACCATAATATTATCGAGCCGGACTTTTGAGTGTTTGAATTTGGCTCATTTATTATCGAGTCGAACTCGAGCCTGAATTTATCGAATATGTTGATGGCTTGCAATCTTTTTCGAGTCTAAACGAACTTAGTAAATATTAATTATATATATATATCTAAAAAATTATATATATCTAAAATGCATAATATATTTATTAAAACTTATAATTTTATTCAAACAAATAAATTTATTGAAATTTTTTTATATTATCATAAGTACAAATATGAAAAATTAAAATTAAAGGCAAATTATTAGTTTAATTTATACGAGCTTACTACCGAGCCTATTCACGAGTTTGTAATGAGTCTGTTTACGAGCTAATGAACCGAATATCTCTAAGTTTGAGTTTGGTTCATTTATTTTAACGAGTCTCATTAAACAAACTTGAACGAGTTTTTATCGAATCGAATTCTGAATAGCTCACAAGCGGTTTAACTTGGTTCATTTGCAACCCTCCGCTCCTCCCCCTTAAAAAAATTATATAGTTGTTTACTTATTTTTTTATCTGATGCACCCAAATTTCATATATTGGTCCATCCCGATTTTTTTTTTTTTTGGCTACGCCATTGCGCTTGCATGCATAACTAAAACACTTGTTCCGCCACTCATTAGCAGCTATGGCCCATTATATTCACAACATACTAAATCACCATTCTAAATTAAAGACATTGTCATTATTTAGGGCCCCAAACACAATTTTTATACGCCCAAGATCATAATTATCATACTTATATTTCATCTTTTGCTTTTTTTTTCAACTGATAAAATTAGAAAGAAAAAAATTGTCAACATATTTTATCCTTCCCAGATGTCTATCAATCATAAAAACACGATTTTCACAATCTATAAAGCATAGCCACAATATATGTCATATCAAAATCGAAGTCGTAATCCTTGTTTTTGTTTGAAACTGTGTGCACTTGTTGTGTCCTTATGGTGAAGGATATATATGCACTTGAGAAATATATTTGATTTGGACAATTGAGTTGTGCTCTTGATAATAAGATTAGACATGTGATGAGATTATTTTTTTTTGTACATTTGTTCGTCCCCCACAAGTACATGGTTTGCATCGGATACCATTGTTAATCAATACTTTCTTTTACTCTTTAAACTATTTTATGTAATTAGTGGCGTAATTAGGGCTGTGATTGTTTGTGAACTATGAGAGTTATTGCAATTGTTATTTTTTTTTTTTTTATCACATTTTGGTTTGGAAAAGCGGCAGTGGTGGTGGTTAGAGGTGACCAAACATTAATTGGATTGTTTAAAAAATTAAATACTAAGGTTTATGGAGCCATGTCCAAGAAAATACAAAAAAAAAATGGTGGTCGGGCCCAACTATTTTCCGAGTCCGGTCAAAATGACAACTTTCGTGGTGGTGATGGGCGACCACATATTTAAGTGTTTATCATGATTGTGGGTGATGGTTGGGGGGGAGAATGAATTGATGAGTATTATGTTAACGAAAGCGATATATTTTTTTGTTTTTGGTAAAAAAATCAAGGACATAAATTTTCAAAACAACTCGTATATATTTAATTGAAAAACCAAAAGCCTTTAAAAGACAAAAATATATATATATATATAGAATTTACAAATGAAATTAATCATATAAATTTACATAAAATAAATAAAATTCATATTTTATTTCCAAATTGTATTTAAATAACAACTTTCTTTTACTATAAGTCTATAATAACGCCCCTTCAGTTAATTTTGTAAGGTAGAAAATGCATCTACATTCTTACATAACAACAAAGACGATTTGATTGGCATTTCAAATTTTTGCGATAGTAACAAAATACTTTGAATTTTTAAAAACACATTTACCGAATAAAACACGATATTTTCATACGGCATTGAATTCCCATATATATCTTTCATAAATAATAATTTGTCAAATTTTCCAAAACTTTTACCGTTAATAAAGCAATTTATTCCCATTTTTTCCCAATTTTAACAAAGTTATAATATTTTACTTTATCTTCCAATTTAAATATTTTGATATTAAATAATATAGCTTCTAAGAATATTTATAGAGAATATTTACTAGAATCTATACTTTTTTATGGAATAACTAAAAATTATATTGATACATTCTCTAATTAATCGCTAGATTATTGCATTTAAGCGAGTTTTGTCGAATTATGACCAAGCTTTTGTCTAATTATTCCCAATATCCCGATAATATCTGAAATGCCAGTTTTAAGGGCGTGTGATGAAAGGTGACGTGTTACGGAGAATTCGATAAATTAATAAATACATTAACATTATTAAATATCATTTTAAAAAAAATATCTAATACACTACATTGACAATTTCTTCTTTTTCACATTGTCACTAATGTCAATATCTCGTGTTTTACCTCTTATTTATTTAATCTGTCATCCAATCACACATTTTTATGCGTGTTACGTGTATATATGGGCATTTAATTATAACCAAAGTCATAAGACTCATAACCAACTAACCAAGCAAGAAAAAAAAATCCTCATAAATTGATTCGCCAGATGGGTTTGCCGACTTCTAATTTTAAATTCCACCCTGTGTGGGAAAATTTGGCCACATTTATATTTTATTTATTTATTTATTATTTTTGTCCATTTTTTTTAGCTAAGTTTTGTCCTTATTTTGTGTGGAATGGTGTTAGGTTTCAATCATTTATTGGGAAGGACAAAAATAAATTGAAAAACAAGAAAAATGAAAGAATGCGTATCACATTTCATTTATCTTGATAAGTTGAGTTTGAACAGATAAATAAATAAATGCTTTTGTAATCTACAAATATTGTTTATTGATTTATATAATTTCAAACAATAGAAAATAATGCCGAGCAACATGTCTTTTTCATGCTCAATTAATTTGTAGGAGTTCATAACCAAATATAAACTAATTTATTAAATATGTAAGTCCAATAAATAAGGATTTAGGGGAGTATCAAGTGAAAAAAACAAGTTCATGTTTTCAAAATAGGGATGTATATAAGAAATTAAATGGAGTTAAATATATTATAATTATTTAAGTGTGTTTAAACATTGTAGCAATTGTACAATTTTTATATTCGGACAGAATACCTCGTTATATACAGTCTTTAACTAGATTAGATCAATTACAAATTCCATCGTTTAGAAGGAGAATATGTAAATAGGCCCGAGTTCCCTCTCGAGTATAGTTTTGTATAATTTGAACAATGTTAAGATGTTGATGGAATAATTGAAAGGTTGGAGATATCTCATTAACCCCCCCCTATTGGGTGCTTTATTAAAAAAAAATTGTGTTTGAACGGTTATGAGTTCTATAGTTTGTGGCTTCAAAAAAAAAAAAAAAAAAAGGTTCTATAGTTTGTATTTCAATTTAATTTGATATTACTTGAACCAAGATTTAATCGAGCTTGAAAAAATTGAAAATTTGATAAGTAATTTAGTATTCTACCAAAATGGAGCGAAGTTGAATTTTAAATCGTATCAAATAAACAATATTGCATAACTTGGTTTATTATATTAATGAATATTATAAGTTAAGTCAAATTCATCATCCTATTACTAAATTTTAACGAGT
The DNA here is from genome assembly GCA_016081115.2 of Rehmannia glutinosa. NCBI lineage: Eukaryota > Viridiplantae > Streptophyta > Magnoliopsida > Lamiales > Orobanchaceae > Rehmannia > Rehmannia glutinosa. Next base: position 1,881,179 of record CM071933.1, on the reverse strand, counting down.
TAAAATTCTATAGCTAAATTTATTATTAGCACTATTTGGCATGTAAGAAAATTTTCATCGCACAACAAATTCACACTCATATTAATTATAAGAAATGGGTCTCACATCAAAATAATGTATATATAATATATATGATGTATATATAAGATTAATTTGAGTAGGGTTGCTATCAAAAAAAAAAAAATAAAATTAGGAGAGCTATCAAAATTATTAGTAATGAGGAAAACATGCAGCCCAAAATTACCAAATATATTTACCTACTATTAATTAAATTGTCGTTTTATGAAAAAATAATGTTGATAGGTATAACATCAACATCATAACATATTACAAAAACAATCATGTATATTGTGTCAAATTCAACAATTGATTGTGTGAACACATTGATCAACTTATAGGCCATATATCTGTATTTTTTTATTTATCCATTAAATTAAGCATCTCGTGTTGATATAGTTTTTATATATTCATATATTGGTATGCATCATATATTAAAATAAGCTCTGTATGTTTAAAATAAAATTATAAAACCACACTCCACACAAATGAACACATGTGTTAAGATTAAAGTAGAGTTTGATGAGATTTTGGTATCAATATACGAAAGTGTAGACGGGGAATATAATTTTTTTTTACTTAATATTGACTATATTGTTTCTTGATTCATAAACCGTTAACACAAATTAATGAATAAAATCCTCCATGGTGTTGTATATATCCATGGGCGGATTCAGGGACTCTTCGGCCTCCGGTGCACTCCAAAAAATTTTATCACGTTTTTTCTAAGGGAAAAAAAAAAAAAATTACATATTTTTTTCAAGGAAAGAAAATAATTGGGCAAGAGGAAAAAATTGGAACTAGAAGCCGAGTAGGCTGGTTAAGCCCCTAGACTATTTTAACTTATAAAATCATTTTTTATGAGTTTAAACCATAACACTTTTACGTAAATTAATAAACTATATTTTTCCTCAATTCATGTTTGCTCGTTCCATGAACTCATATATGGATACTAATGGGCGGGGACGAGGCTAATATTGGCCATATTATCCACATCCAAAAATCTCATCCCAAATACCATCTTTGTACCGTTTTCCGCTTTGGGTATCTGGTACGGGGATGACAAATTTTCGTTCGGGGAATGTAGTCCCCATGGAAATTCGAGTTTCCCATTTTGTATTTATTAATAAAAAATATTTAAAATAAATTATTTAAAATAACCAATAATTAAATTAAAATAAATTCAGTACTAAAAAAATTCCTAATTTCTGAAATAAAGAATGAGAACAAGTAAGATTATAAAGAATTAAGAGTTTAGTTTTGATAATTAATAAAATAAAACACTATAAATATAATTAATATTAATAATATATAAACTATATATATATATATATATTCGGGAAATGAAGATAGGGACAAGATCCTCGTTTTATCTAAATGGGATCGGAAATGAGGATGAGACAAGGGATATAAAAATATCATTCGGAAATTCTCATCCTCATCACAATCTCGAATAAGAGATTCGGAACTTCATTTTATTATCAATGGGACGGATTTGCCATCCCTACTACTCATACCATTTTTTTTTTCGTCAAGAATAACGTAAAGTAAATAAACTTTGTCAAGAAAATTCCATACTCCATTTTTTTTTTCGTCAAGAATGGTTGAAAGGATTTTGCCATCCCTACTGCTCAATACATTATTTTTTTCGTCAAGAATAACGTAAAGTAAGATAATATAGAACTTATTCTTGGGCTAATGATTGTGCGTGAAAGCACGTACTTATCATTGTACCAAAAAGCCACAATACGTGTCGAATCTCTAAGCTCAAGAAAATGAGACAATGTCCTAACTTGTCTACGTGATTGACATGAAAATTAAACCTAAAATATTTTTTAAAATTTTTATTTTTCTTTCAATAGTATTTTTAGACATAATATATATAATAAATAATATGTTAATCTAATTTAATTATAAATTATAAACTATTAACTAATAGTTTCTCAATATATACGATTATGAAAAATCATTATTAAAAAATAAACTTAATTATACATTTTGATATATATCTTATTTAAGCTAAATCCTATATACTGTCACGTTCCAGTCATATCTTAATCATTGTGGTTTTACTTTATATTTATTTTATGTTGGATGTAACATTTTGATAAATATACAAACTGGTGATAAGAAGGAATATAAATATATAAATATAAAATTATTCATTTAACTTATCAAAAGGCCCACAAAATATTTATATTTTTATACTCATAAATAAAAAGCAGCCTGCATGATTGCTGGTCAATTTCCACTAGTTCCCACCCCCCACCTCAAACCAAAAGGGAATTTCTTCTTATTTTCCCTAATCCTTGGAAATTACTAATTCGTTAATTCTCTCTATTTTGTTTCCCTGTTCAAATTATAAAATGACAAGGAATTAAAAATAAACAAACGAATGTCATCATAAAAAAAAATAAGGCAAAAACTCATATGTCATGGTCTCACGACCCAAATCCGTGAGATGGATCATAAACTGATCCATATTAGTTGACATGTGTAAAATTAGATATAACTTGTTTGGATTTATAAATGGGTTTGATCTGTATCATGTATTTAAATCCGTGAGACGGTCTCACAAAAGACTTGATCATCTTTTAATAGAAGTTGATGAGAAATCTCAAAGGACATATGGAGGGTTCCCAAAAACTTCTATTTTTAGAATAAGTGATTTATTAGAGCATAAGTAAAAGTAGTTGAGAATCATAAATTAACAAATAGAATCGGAAAAAAAAAAAAAGAATAACAAATTGAGAATATTTGGTGAAAAAATTGTAAAAATGCTTATTTGTTTGTAAAAGTCAAATCAGAAACCTAAATATTTATATCCCTATTTTTATATTCTGATTAAATAAATCAGAATCAGAAACAGAAGTTGCAAACACTATTTTTTTTTCAGTTAAAAGCTGAGAAATACTTTTTTCTAGTGATTTCAAAACTCGCATAATAGTAATAATTTATAATTCAACAAAAATAATTTATTATTTTATTTTTTTAACTTTTTCTTCAAAACTAAGCTAAAAAAGATATGTATGTTTTGTATTATTTTCAAAAAAGAAAAAGGCAAAAAGAAAATGCCACCGAATATTTGACTTATGTGTAATGTGAATTGGTCACCTTGCAATGCAGCATATGCTGTAACCAGCTGGCATATTCTCAATGGCACTACGTTGCACAGGATGAGTAAGTTAGTAACAACAGCATCTCTCTCTTCTCTATTTTGTTATCTATATATATAGGAAAAGATCCTCAAATGTTTTAGTTTCAAAAGGTATAAAAAAGGTAATTTTTGTTTTTAATTTTAATTTATTTGTCTTTAATGGAGGTTTACCTTTCAAGTGCTTGTGAAAACCGGCATCCGATTTTCAGTCGTGCAATATGTATCATCTCGTGTTTCCAATATAATATGCATTTACTGTATATTTAAGAAATTTGGTATACGAAATGAAATGCACTTTGAAATAGATAGTTCGGACTCGTAATAACCAGATGAGATCTTATATTCCAAAATAATGTTTCATGTCTTACTCCACCGAGTAACTGTGGCAAGTAAATTGTCATATTGTTTGTCTTATAAAAATCTACATTTTATACTTGAAAAGTAAAATGATACTCCCTCCGTCCCAATTGTTGAGTCAAATTTATCTTTTTACACAAATTAAGAAAAGTATTTGAATAATAAGTATGCGATTTTTTTTACTTGATTTACCCTTTATTGTAATGGTGTAAATTATAAAGTGTGTATTAAATATGGTTGTTACATTAAAAAAATGGAAAAATTACTATTAAATATATAAAATGAACTATATATTTGGGGCATTCCAAAAAGAAATAATGGGCTATATATTTGGGACGGAGAGAGTGTTGGGATGTTCACCATAAAACATGTAAATAAATTCAACAAAAGTTGCTTGTTTTTCCTCAAATTGGCACCGGCCAAAGAAAATGAAGTTAGTGGGATGTGCCTAACATTTTTGACAATTAAATGTTTGGTAGCCATCCAAAATTGAGAAAGATCAAACATATGTTGAAACATTCAACCATTTCTCTCTATAAATAGAGAACGGTTGTGATGGGAGAAGATCATGGCAAGCAAAGGCATTTGCTTGGCCATCCAACCGGGTGGAGAGGAAAAATGAGTGTACACACCTGGAGAGATCAATTTGGGTGATTCAAATTGTGATAGGTGCGAGGAAACACTCTTGGGGTATTTTTTCTCGGGTAACACAAAGGGGTTGGGGAGAGTGTTCTTTGATAGCTAGTAAAGTGGTTGTACGAGAGTCTTTTATTCTTGGGTTTGGTCCATAAAACTCAAGGGGTGTATTTTCTTGTACCGGGAAATTCTTTATTAGTAAAGAACGGAAACTCTCGTGGACGTAGGCGGGTTTTGCCGAACCACGTAAAATCACTGTGTGCATTTAATTTATGTCGGTGTCATTTATTTTTTGCCATCATATTGTTGGTGTGATTTGTCGGATATTAGGATAAATCAAATCTCGGACCACGACACGCCTCCGCCGCGCCCAACAAGTGGTATCGAGCTACTTGGTAAGTCGGGCAAGGTAGAAAATTGAGATTTGATTTTTAGGGTAGACATTTGTGGCAAAGTGACAAATCCATTCAAGTGCAACAATTTGACAAGCAAAGGAATTTCACTCCTTGGCAATAAAGGGTGAAGGATCTCCTAGTTCAACGGGACTGGCAATGGCGTTGAAGGAAAAAGGGGGAAAATTGATGAGATATGAAAGGTGCACAGTGGGCAAATCTAGATCAACTGGGGAAAGTTGGTGTAAAGGTTGAGGAAGAAGATAAAGCCCTTTTACTTCTTGCCTCTATCCCGGATTCATATGATAGTCTGGTGACGATGTTGCTGTACGGGAAAAGACACACTGGACTTGGAGCATATATAAAAGCATCGTTGTTGTCCCATAAAAAAAAAAGGCAAACCAGGAGGAGGGACATGGATATGCTTTGGTTGCTCGGGAAATGAATCGGTAACGGGAGAAATTCTGGTGGTGGATCGTGAATCAGGTCGATTCGAGGACCAGGGGAAAGGGTGTTGTATGCTATCGTTATCACGAGAAGGATCACGTCAAAAGAAATTGTCCTCGGAGAAATAAGGATGATGAAGGTGACGGTGGCGGTGGTGATACGGTGATAGATGCGGAAGATGGAGATATCTCACAGTCTCCACAAGGATTGATACTTCGTCTCGAGATTGATGGATTTTAGATTCGGGATGCGTAATGCATGTGTACCCCAGAAGTGATTATTTTGATTTACTTCAATTGCAGAGGACAGGAACTTTGTTCTCTGGTGATGGTTCTATTTGTAGAATCATGGGATTTGAGTGGTAAAAATCAAAATGGGTGATGGAGTGGACCGTACTTTGGGTGGTGTGGCCTATGTCCTAAAGATGCGGGTGAATCTAATTTCCTGGTGCCAAGTGGATTCCAACAGTTGCGATATTCAGCTGGAGATGGAGTCTTGAAAGTCACACATGGCGGAAGGGTCCTAAGGGTAAGAGAAAAGTATCGAAATTTGTATCATCTGGTGACCTCAAGGATTACTGGAAGTGGTAGCGCGTCGTAAGGCTTCCAGGGAACAGACGGGTGTGAGGGAAATCCTGCTGGGCGAGAGGATGGATTGGGGTCGTCCCTCTCGGCAGTCAACTGGTGGTGTTGACTGGACTGCACGTGTGCATTGGCCGATTGAATCAGGTGGAGTTAGGACCTTACTGATTTGGCATGTGCAGAGGATTGAAGGTCAATGGTGTTTTTTGATGTTCTGGTTTGCGGGGTGGTGATATTGCTTTATGGTGAAGGTGGAGATTGTTGGGATGTTCACCATAAAACATGTAAATAAATTCAACAAAAGTTGCTTGTTTTTCCTCAAGTTGGCACCGGCCAAAGAAAATGAAGTTAGTGGGATGTGCCTAACATTTTTGACAATTAAATGTTTGGTAGCCATCCAAAATTGAGAAAGATCAAACATATGTTGAAACATTCAACCATTTCTCTCTATAAATAGAGAACGGTTGTGATGGGAGAAGATCATGGCAAGCAAAGGCATTTGCTTGGCCATCCAACCGGGTGGAGAGGAAAAATGAGTGTACACACCTGAAGAGATCAATTTGGGTGATTCAAATTGTGATAGGTGCGAGGAAACACTCGGGGTATTTTTCTCTCGGGTAACACAAAGGGGTTGGGGAGAGTGTTCTTTGATAGCTAGTAAAGTGGTTGTACGAGAGTCTTTTATTCTTGGGTTTGGTCCATAAAACTCAAGGGTGTAATTTTCTTGTACCGGGAAATTCTTTATTAGTAAAGAACGGAAACTCTCGTGGACGTAGGCGGGTTTTGCCGAACCACGTAAAATCACTGTGTGCATTTAATTTCTGTCGGTGTCATTTATTTTTTGCCATCATATTGTTGGTGTGATTTGTCGGATATTCCGGATAAATCAAATCTCGGACCACGACACGCCTCCGCTGCGCCCAACAGAGAGTAATGTTATACATATAGAAAAATCGGTGCCGTGTAATATGAGATGGATAAGCATTATGAAAATGAAGATCTCATCTATATAAACAATCATTTAAAATAATATATACACTTCTTAATTTAGAGTTACTTTAGAAAATCAGACACATAAACAATTGAAAAATTATCATACTGAGCTATATAATATGGCGAATTTGATAAAGTTTTTTGTGTAAAATAACTGCATGTTTTAATTTTAATCATCAAAGGCCACATTTAGAAAATAAAATAGCAAAAATTACATTGCTACATAAATAGATACTAAAATCTAAGTTATACAATATCAAAGGGAAAATCAAGTAGATAAATAAATGTTTTAAAGGAACAAAATATGCATAAAAATGCAAATAGTTATATGTACGTGAGATTCATACAAACGTTTTTTTAATTTAGGTTTCATTTGAACGGATCGATTTGAAATTAAGAATTTCAAATTCTTAATAACAACTTCAATGTTGCGTTTCGACAAAAGAATTTGGATTTGAATGAATAAATTTGAGGGAAGAAGTTCATATGATGACTCGATCTAGTAACAAAGATTTGATATCCACTACAATTATTTCAAAAATAGTTTAAAATGTGAGTCATGGATTTTAAATTCATTATATTTTATGTAATGTACCATGAAACAAACAAATTCACTTGATTTGTTATTATTATAAAATTGAAATCTTCAACATCAAATTTACGATGATTGATGAATTTATTGGACAATCTAATATGTAATGTACTTAAAAAAATAATACAATTTATATCGAATCTCAAGTTTTGACAATCCAATGATGCAATATATTTTGGATATATGATGAACTAATATTTTTCAAGTTATTATGGTGGATTTCAAATCAATCTTATACAAGTCATATGAAATCGTTCATGCAAATCTAAACGCAACTTTATGATTATTGGAGTTTCAGTGTTACCAATATCATTAGTAAATTTGATTTTCACATGTAAATATATTAGTGAATCTATATCCTAGGTTTACAGAATCATGTTACCTAAGTTTTGTCCAAATATAATTGATACAACCTACATACAATTGACAACAAGACCATAAAATTCAAATTTGATTGGAGTAATTATAATTTATAAAGTACGAAAATTAAATCAATTAAATTTTACACGGGTAAATTCTAAAAGTATAAATTTATAGCGAATTGTTTTCTTATTGCTAATAGAATTGTGAAATTTGAGATTCAATCCCATATTTTATCGGTGTGTTATACTTTCTGATCTATCAAAAATGAGATTTCAAATTGAGAATTGTTGTGTAGCCCACTCATAAGATATTTGTAAGAAGTTCGATTCCCACCTAATTACTTCTCCTCCTACGATTCATAAAAATATTTTATCGATATGTTATACTTTACGATCTATTAAGAATTTGATTTCAAACCGGAAATTGCCATGTACCATAGTGGTGAGGTGTTGGTAAAATTTAAAAATTCAGTTATCTATAAAGTTCGATTCCCACCTAACTCCTTTCCCCACTAGGATTCGTAAAAATATTTGAAACTTATATTGAGACACTAATATACATTACAATTCTTTTTTTCAATTCTTACAATATTTTTATTATCACACCATCAAAAAATTGAAATAATTTTATTTCCAATCGCCAAAATTTGCTAACTTCAACAATATAAACAATTGTAATAATAATAGTAATAACTTCTCATGCAACTGCCACAATTATTATAATTTGCAATTTTGAAAAATTTGCCCTAATTCCTGTCCTCGCTGTAACTCCCTTCACGTTTTATATACAACACACCAATTATTATACAGTAGAAAAAAAAGAAATTTTATATTCATTATTCTCTTTCTACACGCCATTTTTTTTTGTGGACGCAGTCGCCGGAGCTTTGCTTCTCCCATCTCCCTTCCGGATCTACGCACAAGAACACATCCTTTCAATCTCATCGTTGTAAAATTTAGCGTTTTTTTTCTCAAGATTTTCGTCCCGATATTTTTGCTGTTTTTTTTTGTTGGTTTTAGTGAAAAAGGAGTCTCATTGTAGTGATAGTTGTTTAAGTAGGAGTTGTGTTTTGAATTTTTGATGTTTATATGTATGTGTGAAGTGAGGTAGCTAGGGTTTGTGGAGCAGAGTTGACTCGCAGGCTTTGGTTGGAGAATTGCATGCGCTAATTAGGTTTGGGAAGCCCGAGCTCGAGGCTCGGGATTGGGAAGCATGGCTTTGGAGAATAAACAGCAGGCTCGGATCAATGTGGAGTCGACGAATTACGGCGGCGGTGGCTATTTGCAGAAATTCAGACTTTATGAAACTCGTTCGGTATATTTATTTGATCTCGTTTGGTGTGTACTTGTTTGAACGTGATTTATTGTTTTTTGTTTTGTTTCGCTTGAGTGTTTATATGAGTTGGTATGCTGAAAGATTGCTGGTTTTGATTGGTTGACGTATACTGGGTTTCAACTAACATTGGAGCTGCTTTAACTCTTATGATTTGTGTTCTTGTGAAACAATTGCTTGGTTTGTGTTTAGAGAAAAAGCTAGTATGTGTCTTCACAATAGATGTCAATCTTTGAAGTACTGATAATTGCTGTTGATGTAATTATAATAAGATTCTATTTCTCAAAAATTAAAATGTTTAGATTTGTTGGAATCCAATATTTTCTTCTTGCTGTTTCCATCCTCTTTATTTTTCTTCTGGCGGTTTCAAGATCTATTCCATTCTTTCTTTATATTGTTTGTTACTCTTTTTCCCTTTTTATTTGTGTAAATTTATGGGTGATTCAAAACCCTTTGCATTTCTTGATTGTAAACACATTAATCATATTTGTGACTTTATTTTGGAAAACTTTTGTTGCATCAGACCTGAACCTTATAGACTGATCGACTTGTTACTGAATGCATCTTGTGCCCGGAGGTTAAAACAAGTTTTAGAATTCTTGGCGGCGAAGTCGAAATTAAGAAGATATGATAATTGCATTGTGTCGAGAGCGGGTGAGGTAACATAGGTCAGAGGAGGTTATGCTAGAAAGACCTGGTAGTGGAAACTGAAAACCATTTGAACACGTTTTCAAATACCCTGGGAAAGTAATACTGGTACAATATGTACGGACGTGTGTGCTTGTACATGATTTATTAGTGTATTGAGCATTTTCTGATATCTTGTATCCGTGTCCAGCACTGCATTTATTGCATTTCAAATTGACTATGCCTTGCATTAAGTACCACTACATATTTTTTCTTAAGCTGCTACTTCGAACTGTTTGACCGAATCTGTGTCACACACTGGACACGTGTTTAAACTGATAAATCAAATCTGGGAATTTACTATCTTAAAATAAGTGACACGTGACTTGTACAGTTTTCATGATTTTATGGTAAGTTCATGACTGTTCAAAATTTTCGTTTCACAAAAGCTTTATCTCGTTTCTGAATCTCCAATAGAAAATAGCTAGTATGCTGCGCCGCCGCCTCTTGGTGCTTGCCTAACAAAAAATTGGCTGTTGACTGTAAGAAAAAAGTGTATTATGAAATAGATGTATCCATCACATGTCCCCTGTTTGGCTGTCAGCAATTTTATAGGAAATAAAGTTTGTGGTTCAGGTGATAGACGAGAAAGCACGTCGATTCTGGAAGAAGGATGAACAGCTAAATTGCGAAGATGGAAATCACATTTAAAATAATGCATTTATTGGTTGTCTCCAGATTTAATTCGAATCTGCTTCTTGGTTCACTTGTAATCTGATGATAAGCACTCCATAAAGTTATGCAAGAAACAATCCTCTAAAGGTGCTCTTCACCAAGCTGGTTTGAACAAATATTATATCGTATTTGTTTGTCCAGGCGGAAACCAAATATAGCAGTATTAGAATGTAAGAGAAATGGTTAGGGAAGAGTTTTACTGACTGTGCCTCACGAGGAGGAAATAATACAATCAAGGCCCGAGTCCCGACAGATTTTACTTATTTTATTTCATTTTTTAATACGAAGAGAGCATCGATTTCCGATGTCATAATATTTGTGTAGTTGCACATGAATGATAAATATTGTCAATTTACGTACACTGAACCCAACTTTTATGTTGGGGTAATAGGGGATTTGGTTTTGTTTATGTTGTTGATATTTGTGAATTGTAACTAGAGGAAGATGAGCTTTTAACATAGGGTTGGTTAAGTAGAATGACAATGTGTTATTACGCAGAAAGATCATTGGGTAGAGATAGCACCCATATCCCAAGATATATGTACTACGTTGGTGGTTCTCTCATACTCTAAAGCGCTTTATATTTTATAGTTGTTCTTCTGTGATACTTTTATTCTCTTTTTTCATTGAAAAAGGCATCTAAAAACTTCATGCATTTCATTTTCTTGTTGGTATTTTTACTTTCACATTACTAATATATTTCTTGCTGCTGTAGAACTTTTATATGATTGGACGGGACAAAAATAGAACATGTTGGAAAGTCTTGAAGATCTGCAGATTAGAGCAGTCCGAGCTAAGCGTCATTGAAGATGCTACGACATATTCCGAAATTGAATGCTATGACCTACTTAAAAGAATTCATGAAGGAAACAAGTCTACTGGTGGACTAAAATTTGTTACCACCTGCTATGGAATTGTTGGTATGTTATATCTTCAAGAATAGCCGCCTCAACTAATCAATTATGTTTAAGGCAGAGAAGAATTTCTGCTCCCCCCCCTTCTCTCCTTACCTAATTGCTGCTTTTTTCTTTTTTTTTTCCTCCTGTGACTACAGGATTCATAAAATTTTTGGGACCTTATTACATGTTGCTTATCACTAAAAGAAGGAAGATTGGCACGATTTGTGGTCATGCCGTATATTCCATTGCTAAGAGCGAGATGATTCCAATATTGAATTCTACTCTGCACTCGAATATGGCTTATTCTAAGAATGAGAACAGGTCTTTTGCCAATTCCGATTGTAATGTGAAGTCGCAGTGTTATAATGAGAGGACAGAACATAAGATTGAATATGCTTGTTATGTCTTTGTATCTTGATTATTTGTCGTAAATGTAGTTGTTCTTTAGCTATTTCGTGTTCGTTATTTTGTTACAGTAATTTCACCGATTCTACAGTGTGGAGGTAATTTCTGTAATATTTCATGATATACCCTTCTGTGATTGTCAGTCGTATGAAGTTAATGAATTTATACCCGTAATGGTATTTGCTGTTGTATCGTGAGGCAAAAGAGAGAATGCGTTAACCATACATTCATTTTAGGGATATTAATCACCTTTCTTAGTGCATCCTCAGTAGTTAAATTGTTCTTAGTGCCCGTGCCAGTTTTTCCCAGCAAATGTGCAGGGGCAAACCATTGGTGTTGTGATGTTTATTTAACATATTGAATGAGACAAGGTATCATCGGAGTTTCAGGGGGACATCTATTGCCTTTTGTTTTTATGTTATTTAGCACTGAACTTTATAATTTCCTTTTTCCAATTGAACTTCTATTTACTTGTTTTTGCGTTTGCCTTTTCTCTTGTGTTGATAACTAGATACAAGAAGCTCCTACGCACCGTGGATCTTACGAAGGACTTCTTTTTTAGCTACTCCTACCATGTTATGCTTAGTCTTCAAAAGAATCTAAGCAATCATGAAACAGGACTAATCCTCTATGAGACGATGTTTGTCTGGAATGAGTTCTTAACTCGCGGCATTCGCAATCAGCTCAAAAATTCGGTTTGGACAGTGGCATTGGTTTACGGATTTTTTAAGCAGGTAATAACTTAAAAAATTTATCCATAAAGGGTAAGTTGTTTTTCCTTGCTAAGCCAGTTTTTTGTAGAATATTAATGTTGTAACTGTATCTTTGGTCAATATTGCGTTTATGTTAACTGTATCCATAAAGGGTAAGTTGGTTTTCCTGAATCTTGTAACTGTATCTTTGGTCTATTTTGTGTTCATTTTTCTTTTGAAGTATTTCAAAATGTTTTACCAATTTCTTCGCATTTGTTAATCAAACTTTCTGAGAACAGTGTTATCTTTCAGGTACACAGTGTTATTAAGATTCATATTTATGTGTGTCCACATTACCTTTTTTCTGGATTGCATGGTTTATTGACTGCTAATTGTTTCATGCGTTTAAGTGTTTTTTTTTTCAATGTGATCATGAAGACCCATGTGATGTTTATGTTTTGAACAGGTTAAACTTTCAATATCTGGGCGTGACATCAATCTAATTCTCATTGCCAGGAGATCCCGCCATTATGCTGGAACAAGGTGGGCTAGAAAAATAAAATTAATTATAATTTTTGTCTCTTGCTGCTACAGAATGATAGTATGTGTGTCAGTGTGTGTGTAAGGTATATATTTTTGCATTGGTTGTGTTAATTTGTCCCCCCGTGACGGGACATGACATTGTATGATACTTTGATTATTTGATCTACAGGTAGGGGATCACGCCTCAATCCCCCACCCCCGGGGTGTTATTTTGCTTAAAAAAAAAAATTGTCTCCCACAGTCCATTTTCATTATGAATTTTTTTGATAAAGTACAAGACATGAACACTTGCACAGCATGAATAATATTTCACAGTGGGTATTAATTTGATGGAGTAGAAGGCTTCAAGAATTAAATTCTCTTCTTCTTTGTAATAAGCTTTTACTGCTCGTTTTCGGTGCAGATATTTAAAACGGGGGGTGAATGAAAAGGGCCGTGTAGCAAATGACGTTGAGACTGAACAAATTGTTCTTGAGGATGTACCGGAAGGAAGTCCCAGACAAATATCATCTGTTGTGCAGAACCGGGGTTCAATACCCCTCTTTTGGTCACAGGAGACTTCAAAATTGAATATTAAACCCGACATCATATGTATGGCTTGTAACACAGATAATGAACTCTAATTGCTGTTATAGCTCACTGTTTCACTGACTCTATTTCTTTGTCCAGTATCAAAGAAGGATGACAAGTATGAAGCCACCAAACTTCATTTTGAGAATCTAGTCAAGAGATATGGGAATCCTATTATTATATTAAACTTGATTAAGGTATTTTTGTAATCATTGATGGACTGATGTTGCAAACTTGTCATATAATTCCTCAACAGTACATTTTCCTGATGTTTACTGGTTCCAGTTCACCTTTTTAATCCGTCATTTCTTTCTTGATTGACAGACTCGTGAGAAGAAGCCCAGAGAATCTATTCTCCGTGCAGAGTTTGCTAATGCTATTGAAGTTATTAATAAAGATCTTGCTCATGAAAATCGGTTGAAGTTCCTTCACTGGGATTTGAGTAAATACTCCAGAAAGTATAACTGACATTTTTTCCTTCTTTCTTTTTGGTTCTTTTTACTCTCGAATATGGTTGACTCAAAATTTACCTGTTTATTTTACAGCAAAGCAGCTAGTGTGTTGGCATATTTAGTCAAAGTGGCAGCTAATGCATTGGATTTAACTGGCTTCTTTTATTGTCAAGTACTCCCATCTTCAAGGTGAGGAAAATAGAAATCTGGTCTTACTTTGACTAGGCCGTCCACTTTTTTCAAAGCATCGGTTCATAAAAAGAAGTTGAGTATTTTTCATTATTCACAAGTAGTAAAATTTCCATGTTTGCCCAAACAAGGCTCTACTGATTTGTTGGTCTGAAAGTTGATTGGGCCGTATTTCATACTCATTTAGTCGGTGAAGGCTATGAGGCCTCATGATAAACCAACAGCTTCATGGATGTTAATAAGATGTGGGAGTTTTATACCATTTGACTGAGAATTGCCTTGTATGGCTATCAAAATTATCTGTAGTTATTATCTTTCTTTTTTGGCACCGAAATTTCTGCAGACACGTTTTATTTGTTTGCTAACTTATTATTCTTTTTTGTAACTGACTTGAGTTTGGGTCATGTATTTCCCGCAGTGAGCTTTATATATATATATATATATATATTCTGGTAACACCCAGCCTTTACACAATTTGGTCTCGAGCGCTGAGATTCACTTAAAATTGTTTCTGTGATCTGGAGGACATAATATGATGGTGTTTTTTGTGTGCTTATTCATTAACTTGATCATCTGCCAACTCTTTTACAGCCAACTCCCCTGCAGTAACAATTGCTATGGTGATTTTGCTGATGAGGACCTTTGCAATGTGACTAAGGGCGTGCACAACTTAAATGCTAAATATAGCATTAAAGGCGGTGATGTGAATGGAAGTCATTTTGTCAAGCCTCCGGTGTTTCAGAGAGGGGTTTTAAGAACAAATTGCATAGACTGTTTGGATCGCACAAATGTTGCACAATATGTCTATGGGCTGGTTGCTCTTGGTCATCAGTTGCATGCATTGGGATACATTGATGTTCCAAACATTAGTTTAGACTCTCCTTTGGCTGATGATTTGATGAAGACGTATGAAGCTATGGGTGACACGCTTGCTCTACAATATGGTGGATCTGCGGCACATAATAAGGTAACATTAGTTATTTTCCTGAGAAGTACAAGTGGATGTGATTATACTTTAGCAATTCAAATGCAAGTTTGGCTCAATCTCTCTATTCATAATATGGGAAATTTAAGGATAACAGTATCTGGTAAGATTAAGAATATGATATCTAAAAATGTAATTTGTAGGTATGCATACTCAATATAATATTTCTTTATATCGAACAAAAAATGCAGTAAATTGTACTATCTTTGGATTTCTCCACTCTTCTGTCTTATGCTTCAGTTTGATCTCATTCCTATTCGATTTGTGCTTCCAGTTTTGACTTTCACCTTATTCGTCCTTGCTCATTTGCTATATTTACAGATATTTTCAGAGACAAGAGGTCAGTGGAAAGCAGCGACACAGTCCCAAGAGTTTTTGAGAACTCTTCAACGTTACTATAGTAATGCCTACATGGATGCTGAGAAACAAGACGCCATAAATGTGTAAGTCAATTGGTCCTCCCAAAATTTTGTAAAAGATGTTTCATCAATCCAATTCTTGGAGGTTTCATGTTATCATTTTCTTCTGTAACGAACAAAACCATTAGCGTACATGGAGTCTAATTTTGATTTCAATAATATTATGCTCCATTGTTTATGAGCAGGTTCCTCGGACATTTCCAACCACAACAGGGTAAACCAGCTCTATGGGAGCTGGATTCTGATCAGCATTATGATGTTCAAGGCGTGGTTCTGATTTTGCAGAGGAAAATGCAAGGTAATTGTCAGATAATGTGCACGAACCATTTCATTTGTATAGTTGGATGAGTTCTAGTGGACTCAATATCAATAAAAGACTCAGCAACTTGCAAAAAATCAGATGGGTTAGTGTAAATTACTAAATTGTCATGTTATAATTATTTAGTTCTGGGCCTTCTGGCTTGTCCCTAAAATTCTGGTTGATGCAGCCAAATATTGTTGATGATGCACTTCTCTTCATTTGCTGTTTCTCTCTTCTTCCTTTTTCTCCCCATTGTTAGTTCTTCATTTTAACAAGTTAAGATCTGTTAAGTATAAAGACATGTATATCATCTGTGAACAATGGATGGGATTTATTCAAGGAAAACTATACGAAGAAATGCTGCTTAAAATGCTTGTAGAGAGAAAGATACATCGAGGCTTAAAATGATTGGTTTAGAGCTGTACATTCTTTAATGTCTAGTGCTGTCTCTGAAAACTCCTTGAATGTTGTTTGGTTTCGCTCTGCATTGCTGAATTTATGAAAACCTGAATTTGCAGGTCCATAATCAAAAGGTCACTATCTGATGGTAACATTCTTTGTGACGACAACTCACCTATTGTTGATGCGAAGGTTATACAGATGGATAATTCTCACAGACCATTGCCTGGAAAGATTCAAGGCTGTAATGTGGGGCTTTCTGAGTCAACTCCAGAAATTTCAACTTGTGAAACTGATATATCTTATTCCAGGTAAGGTTTTACTAATTTGATAACTAAGGATGTTTACACTGGGCAGGTGAAAACCTTTGGATGGTCCAAGTCAACCATTCAAGCTGACATTTTCTTCGACAAATTCCATGAGATAACTCATGACTGTTGAAATGTATAGAATGCTCCTTAGATGAAAAATAACTGAAAGTCTATAAAGGTTAATTGCCGCGGGATAAGTTGGCTGCCCTATGAAGAATGAAGAATATACATTAGACCATTAGCACATTTTTTAAACTTTTATTTTTCCTTAATTCACAACTTTCCTGTCCTGACATGTCTCTATTGACTTTATATCTATGATCATGCAGATACTTCTCTAATTTGGAATTGTTTATACTAAGTACTTATATTTTGCCACTTTAGCAGTACATGAAAAAAGTTGTCAAGCTTGCAGGAAAGTGTGTCAAGCATTAGGTTCTTTGTTGGAGTGTAACCTGCATCCACATTACATTTATTTTCATTGTTCACTTATAAGAAAAGAGTATGAACAGTGTTGTTTTGTTGTTGACACTCGTCATGAGTTTCTGTGTTTTCTGTTTATATTTTTTTGTTATATCAACTCTCTCTAATATTGGCTGCCTTTTGTAGGTATACCCCTTCAATGTCTCGTACACAGCTTTTCCCTGATATGCAACCAGAGCAGTATCTTGAAAACGACAGCGTATATTTTGTTGAACGTGGGGATTCATTTAACTGTTCAAATTTTCTTGATGTTGATTGGCTTTCATCATCTGGGAATTCATGTGAAGAAGAAACATATGAAAGGTAAATCTTTTTGTTTGTAAATAATTCTCCATCTTATATTCCTATTTCCTCATATTATCGTTCTCATTGTTGAGTCTAGCCCACCATGTAGCTGTTATCCATGTTATCATATATTTCTACAGTAATATTGTAAGACGTTTATTTAGCCACTGTTTGAATGGTATTCTTATCGGGATTCAACTTTTCATTTCTCTTTTTCATACTCTTTTGTGGTTGCAGATCATTGCTTATTGGGTCTCCATCTGCTGGCTTGTCGTCGGGTGAGATTAAAATGGACACGAGCTCATCTTATCAGTCTGGATCCAGCTTGAAGGTCAGTCCACTTACAGCACATTGTTTAAACTACGGCCAAACTTTGACGCAAAACAGATTATTGTGCTATTGAATTTAGGGAGTGTCTGCAGACACTTTTGCTTATAAAAGTTATTTTTTTGTAGTAGAAGCTAAAAGTAGTTTAGAATCAGAAGTTAGGTAGTATTTGCAAGTAGAAGCTAAAAGTTGGGAAAAATCAAAGTTGGCATGTTTGGGAAAACAAAAAGTTTCAAAATGAGTTTCTGGATAGAAAGTCAAAAACACCCTTCTTATTAGTAGTAGTAGGCTAATACTATAATTTTCAAATTTGAGGATAATAATGTCAAACAAAACATTCTTTTTATTGACAAAAATACCAAAAGGACTTTTCCAAAACCAGAAACACCGCACCTCCAACTTTCAGATTTTGATTAAACGAAGCAGAAGCAAAGCTGGCATTTGCAAGCACTCAAACTAAAAGCGATTTTTTTTTTTTTTTTTCCAGAATCACTCTTTTTTATTGTTGCAAACACTCCAATAATATCGTGCTCCAGCTGCAAGGGGGAGAATTGGCATTAATTAATTTTACAATTATTAGACCGAGAGTTCCGTCCTATTGATCACCCGTTTCATGTTGTATCCCGTTTTTCTTTATTCCAGGGAAAGGAACTGGCGAGTGGTGATCTCAGTGACGGCGCTGCATGTAGCTCCAACGATCTTGCGGGATTTTCTCAAAGATTCGTGCACTGGGTTAACCATGGAGATATGCTTTTTCCTTGACATCAAAAGCTGATATTTCTGCCATTATTTGTGACTTGAAGAATCCACCCGAAGGATGTGGATCGTTAACCGGAAAAATAAATGGCATACATTGATACAGGTGATAAGATACTAGAGAAGGAAAATGGTCAAGAAATTTTCGTACAGAGCATAGATTTATGGAATGAGGGTATTTCTCAAATTGTACATTTGCAGAATTAATTTATCGGTTTAGTAGTGATTCAAAAAAACTCAGATTACAAATAGTAATACTGCAAAACCCCATTTGGGTCTCTTTTGGTACTTTGTCCAGGTCAACAACAACTAGATTTTTCAATCTTTGTAAATATTTCTAGGTTTCTGTTTATGAGACTCTTATTTTTCATTTTTGTGTTATATAATAATAATTATTTTACATTTCTTTTATTAGTTTAATGCATTTGAGTCCATTATTGTCCACGGCATTCAGTTTTGGTTTAGTTTGTGTTTATACTTAAAACATAAAATAAACTATTATAATCCTTTATTTTCACATATAACCTAGAATTAAATAGTTAATGTTACGACTACTTACAAATATTAATTGGACAATATATAATCCAAAATAATTTTATTTTTTTGATCTATGAATAATATTTGTTGTGTTACGTAGTTAATTTTGTAATCATGTGCTACTACTAGCACACCAAAAATGACTTTTTTTTAAAATGTGAATACAAGCAACATACATTACAAAATGATTGATAATAAATATATAATTTGCACATATAATTTATTCGGAGCCCATAATACAAACACCACGTGTTTAAAAATTACCATACAAAAACTCCACAATTTAGCCCGATGATTGTCACGTGTACATAAGTCAATTATCCGTGCGGTGGAATAGAAGATCCCATCCGCTTAGGATATGTGTCTTAAACATCTGGCCAGCCATATAACTTCAACAATTAATACAAACCATTACAAAGCCCAATAATAAAGCCTGCTTCTCAAATATTATCATTCCGTCAGTACGACGTCGTATCATTCTCCAAAAACCCTTAAAACCCTGCTACTGCTTCACAGTTACCCCATTCATGTCCAAAGATGGTTGCCGTTAAAAAACCTAAACCCCAAAATGACACAGCCACCCTCCAATCCGACGTCGCTTCATTTGCCTCCTCCCTCGGACTTCTTTCGTCCGGTGGGGCCGCCGCTCCCTCCTCCGGCTTCAACGACTCCGATTTCCGGAAAACAGGCCCCATTAAACCTCAATCTCAATCACACCCCAACCCTCAAAGGAACCCACCCGCAAAGAACCCTAAAATTAAGAACCGTAAACCAGACCCCATACGAAACACTAAACCAGCTGATACCCAAAAGTACGATTCCAGAAACAGTAACTTGTTGCCGGAAAATGATATCAGTAAATTTAAGAATCTTCCGAAGCTTCCGTTGGTGAAAGCCAGTGTATTGGGCGTGTGGTACAATGATGCTGCTGAGCTGGAGGAGAAATTGATAGGAAAAGATAAGAAAATTGAGGTTAATAGTGCCGAGGAATGGAAGGTTTTGGTGGAGAAGAAGAAAGAGCTGGGGGAGCGGTTGTTGGCGCAGTATGCGCAGGATTATTTGTCCTCTCGAGGGCAACATGGGGATATTAAGATGCTCGTTGCCACACAGAGGTCGGGGACAGCTGCTGATAAGGTGTCAGCACTGTCCGTTATGATTGGGGATAATGCAGTTGCGAACTTGAGATCAGTTGACTTGCTTTTGGGTAATGTACTTCTGTTGGTGATTTTGCATTTTGTGCTGAATTGTGTGAAGTTTTTGATGTAATGATCTTTTGGCTGGCTAAGCTTTTGAGGTTATTACTAAAAGATATGATGTTTTTGCAAAGATTATATATGTCCTTGCTACGAGTTTGTGTTAGGTACTTAGGTTGCTTAGCATTCTAGTGATGCTGATTGTGAATTTACAATGTATAGTGATCCAAGAAACTCAATGTAATCGAGACAACTTTTGCTAATAGTTTAATGGGAAATTGAATAGTTTTCAATTCATCTGCGAAAGATTTATGTCAATGCTGCTAAGCCTACCTAATTGGTTGTAGTGAATTTAGGAGTTCTATTTTAATTTTCAGTTCACTATGTATAAAAATGCTAGAAAATGTATTTTGTCTTCTGGATGCTTTAAGATGTTCTTATGAGAAATATGATGTGCAGGAATGGTGACATCAAAAGTTGGGAAACGGCATGCATTCACAGCCTTTGAAGCACTGAAAGAAATTTTTATTATGTGAGTATGCATACTTTCTCTATTCTCCTCTGACTTTTTCAAGAAAAGAAACTTCCATAATACATATTCCGAAACACATTTTGGAAACATTAGAAGCAATATTTGTTTGAGCAGTCTCCTCTTTCACTTGGGTGCCCTTTCATCTATGATAACTGACAAGTTAACAGATTCCCTTTGTTTCACCATTGATTAGTTGTGGTGACTTTGTGGTTTCACTATTGCCCAGTGTTGTGATTTTATTATGGTTCACACTATAGTTGATGTTGTCTAAAATTTTCTGCAGTCTATTACCGGATCGCAAGCTAAAAACTCTCTTTCAGCGGCCTCTAAATCACCTATCTGATACGAAAGATGGTTACTCTCTTTTACTCTTTTGGTATTGGGAGGAATGCTTAAAGGAAAGGTATCTCTTATTTTATTTTCTCATGTGTGGATTCTTGTTGATGCATCACGTTTCAAATTTAAATGTAATTATGCAAAATTATAATATAAAATATATGATAGGATCTGTGACATTAGCAATAGTGGATATTTATTGAAGTGACTATACGTGAAAGTTACTTTTCATTTTGCAGATATGAACATTTTGTTTCTGCACTTCAGGAAGCTTCACTTGATGTAATAGTTAAGCTCAAAAGCTTGGCGCTGAAGGTTAGCGTTTCAGCTGTTTTTGTTAGCACTTTTAAGCACACAACTATTCATTTATATGACTATGCTTCTTGTATTTTGATGATAAAATCTGAGATATCCAATTAAGGAGGTAATTCAGTTAGTTTATAATGTAGACCAGTTAGTGACATTAATAATTTTAAGTTATGATATCCAATTAAGTAGGAAAGGTGCTGAAATTGAAGCCAATGGAATTAAATGATGATCTTATTTGATCTCATGTTTTATCCAATGTCTCAGACCATCTATACATTGCTGAAGAGCAAATCAGAACAAGAGCGCCGCCTACTCTCTGCACTGGTGAATAAGGTATATTTACTTTCATCTGTGCGTACAATTACTTAGAAGCAATTAAGATTTCAATTGTTTTGATACTTGACATGCTTACAGCTTGGAGATCCTGAGAACAAAGTTGCATCAAATGCTGATTATCACTTGGCAAATCTTTTAGCTGAGCATCCAAATATGAAGGTGATTATACCTTATAGTGTTCCTTAGTTCTGAGGCATTTACGTTTCAACATAGATAAGTTTAGCCATTCAGCAGATAAAAAGTTAAAAAAACTGTCCCTTGTGTTATTACAAGGGATCTGAATAGTGAATACCAAGGGTTTACTATTTGAAGTATGTAATTTTTAATATGCTGATTCCATGTCATTTTCCAATTAACCAATGAAATTGAGTAAAAGTTCTCTTACTTTTTACAGGCAGTGGTGATTGATGAAGTGGATAATTTCCTTTTTCGACCACACCTCGGGTTACGGGCCAAGTATCATGCTGTATGTTTACATCAATTTTCTTCTTGCCTTTACTGTTACTCTGTTAGTCCTGGCTGATCTGTTTTTTGTCTGCTTGAGCTTGGACTAAGCTGTACTTGTTGACCACACAACAGCCAAACGGTTGTTGTTAGTGATTGATCAATTTGATATAAATATAGATTCATTTCCCTTTGTTTATCTCTTTAATTTGTTTTGGTTAGTGACTTGTGAATATATGCCTAGTTTGTATAAATACTAATAAAAATTGAAAAGTTATTGTTGAGATATTATAAAATATAGACTTAGTGGTAGCTTAGTGGCACCTTAGTGCCTTAATATAGGTAGTGATGTTTTTTATCTTTTCCTTAAAATCTGATTTATGTTGGGATACTCTTGTATATATATTCTATACCTTCAGTCTGAATATAAAAATCAAGGAACATAAGTTTGTTCATGGTATCACAGAGCAGGTTCGAGAACCTGGCCTCTGCCTATCTTTGTCCCAGATTAATCTTATAAAAAAAAAATTCTTCTTTCTTCCTAGTTTTTTTTTTTTTTTTACCAGTCTGTAAACACACACACACATATATATATATATATATATATAAAAACAGAAAAAAAGCAAACAAAACCCTAGTTTTATCATAGCTTCTCTGTCAGGGTCAGTTCACCGTCGCCGACTCATCCACCGGTGCCACGCGCCGGCTCCTGCAACTCGCCTTGCGACGACCGGCCGACACACGTTCCGCCCGACGACCCCCGCGACGCCACCAAAGACAGCGCGTGACCCCACGCGCCGCCACCGACCTCCGATCGTCGCCGCGCTGGTCGTCTCAGGCGCGCCCCGACCTCCTCTTTCTGTTTTTGTCACTTTCAGCTGGTGGGTCCAACGTTTGAGGTGACTTTAAGCCTAATTTCTAATCCCCCTCCCAAAACCCTTGACTGACTGTCCCAAAACCCTCTGTCTGTCTTTACTTTTATCTTTCAGCCCCAATTTTTTTTTTTTTTTTTTTGGTCAGTCTAGTATTTATCGTACTTATAATACCTACAATGGCTGATTTGTCTTCCTCTCCCTCACAAAAAAAGAGTTTGGTGTCATTTGCCTTTCAAGGGTCTCCTACCATTACCACCGAAAAATTAAATGGTAAGAATTATTTGAATTGGCACTCTTCTGTTGAGTTATGGTTTTTGGGTCAGTGTCTTTCAGACCATCTTACAAAACAATCTTCAGAAATTGATGCTAAATTGAAAACTGATTGGGAGCAAGCTGATTATCAATTAGTTTCTTTGTTATGGAACTCTATTGAGCCTAGACTAATGGCACATTTTCGTCCCGTATAAAACTTGCTACGATGAAAACGGACAAAAGCTAAAAATCTTTATGCTAATGATATTCAGCGACTTTATGAATCTGTTCGGAGTCTAGCTACTCTTCAAATGAGTGACCAAGATTTGTCTGAATATTTAATTCGGGCTCAATCCACTATTGATGAGCTCAAATTAATGCTTGTCAGTACTGATTCTAAAGAAATGTTGACCAAACTTGATAACATGTTCATGGTATTTATTCTTCATGGTCTTTCGAAGGAGTATGGTTCTGTTCATGATCAGGCTCTAACCAATGCTACCGTTCCTACGGTGGAAGAACTTATTAATCGTCTTATTCGTGTTTCTTTTTCAGGACATAGTACACAACCCACCTCTGAAGCCTCCGCTTTTGTTTCTCATATGACCGACCCTAGTGGCGGTGGAGGGAGGCCGAGGCAGAGGCCGTAGTCGAGGTCGTGGTCGCGGAGGTCGAGGAAATCTCTATTGTACTCATTGTGGACGAGATAATCACACTCAAGATAGATGTTACAGTTTACATGGTTTCCCACCAAAAGCGCAAATATTGCGCAATCTCGCCTCTTCAAATCACTCTCTCGCTAATGACTATAAAGAGTATCTACATTTGAAAGCGTGACCAACAAGCCACCTCCTTAGCTACTATGCCCAAACCGGTAATTCTACGATCTGTCTTTCTCAATCTCCATCTCGGGATGGGTTTTGGATTCAGTGCTTAGATCACGTGGATCGTAATTCTCAATTTTTCTCGAAATATCACAAACCGCACTTCCACATTATATTATCATTGCGAGATGGATCCAAAATTCAAGCCCACCGGCATGGCATGGGACGGATCTCCCTACTTCCTCAATATCTTTAAGTTCATTCTATTGGTTCCTAATTGTCCCTTTAATTTAATTCCATCAAAGAAATTAACTCGTTCTTTAAATTGTGCCATAACTTTACTTCGATTCTTTTTCAATTCAGGATCGAGATACGGGAAGACGATTGAGCAGAGGATCGAATCTCGCGGCCTCTACTACCTTCAATCCACCAACTCTACTACTATATGTGCCGCCATCTTTGAATCTCCCGATCTTCTTCATCGTCGTCTTGCCACCCGAGCCTACCAAAATTACAAACAATGGTATATGGTCTTTCGCATTTGAAGTCTTTAAATTGTGAGTCTTGTCGATTAGGAAAACATGTTCGCGTCTCTTTTCCTAATCGTATTAATAATAGAGTTACGTCTCCTTTGATGTTGTTCACTCGATGTTTGGGGTCCAAGTCGTGTTCCGTCTGCCTTAAAGTTATCGCTATTATGTCATCTTTATTGATGATTTCTCCGGATGTACTTGGATATTTTTAATGAAAGATCGTTCGAGTTGTTCGTTATTTTTCAAACTTTTTGTTCGGAAATTATGACTAATTCGGACAAACAATTCGTGTTTTTGTGCATGATAATGCAAAAGAGTATTTCTACGATCGATTTAATTCATTTATCCATTCTAAAGGTATTATTCATCAATCCGATTGTCCTCATACACCTCAACAAAATGGTGTGGCGTAACGAAAACATGACACATTGTTGATACCGCCGCACTCTTTTGATATATCTTTAATGCACCTTCAAAATTTTGGGGTGATCTTGTCTCATCATTGCTTATTTAATAAATCGAATGCCATCTTCTGTATTAAATGGTCAGGTCCCCTACTCTATTTTACACCCTACGACCCCACTATATGATGTTTCTCCTCGTGTCTTTGGTTGTACTTGCTTTGTTCATGATCTCTCTCCAGGTCGCGATAAACTATCTCCTCGGTCTATCAAGTGTATTTTTCTAGGTTACTCCCGTGTTCAAAAGGGTTATCGATGCTACTCTCCTCCTTCAAACCGCTTCTATATTTCAGCAGATGTTACCTTCTTTGAAGATATATCATATTTTGCTACAACAAACATTCCTTCAGATGAATTGGATCAGGTTTTGCCTATACCCTATTTTTCCACTGCTACTGCGCCCTCTAGTCCTCCAGAGTTGTTCACTGCTCCATCACCTTCGCCACCCTCTTCCCCCTCTATAAATCGGTACGGCATTACTTATGAACGGCGAGGAGAGTCCCGTGCTTCAGCTCCTGTTCCAGATATCTCTTCCCGTACTTCGGATTCACCTACTTCACCTGATTTGCCTGTCGCTCTCCGCAAAGGTATACGTTCCACCCGTAATCCTTATCCTATATATAATTTTCTCTCATACCATCGTTTGTCTCCCACATATTGTGCTTTTGTATCTGCACTTTCTTCTGTTTCTATTCCTAAGACAGTTTCTGAAGCACTGTCCCATCCTGGCTGGACACAAGCAATGCTTGAAGAAATGACAGCTTTAGATTCCAACCATACTTGGACACTTGTTCCTCTTCCATTAGGAAAATCTGTTGTTGGGTGTCGCTGGGTTTTTAATGTTAAGATAGGTCCTAATGGCCAAGTTGATCGCTTAAAAGCTCGATTAGTGGCCAAGGGATATACACAAGTCTATGGTCAAGATTACAGTGATACTTTTTTCTCCCGTCAAAAATGTCATCATTCGTTTATTTTTAGCCATGGCCGCAATGAAACGTTGGCCACTCTTTCGATTAGATATCAAGAATGCATTTTTGCATGGTGACTTAGAGGAGGAGATTTACATGGAGCAACCTCCTGGGTTTGTTGCTCAGGGGGAGTGTGGATTAGTATGCAAATTACAGAAATCTTTGTATGGCCTAAAACAATCACCTCGGGCATGGTTTGGATGATTCAGCAAAGTTCTTCAACAATTTGGGATGATTCGTTGCGAAGGAGATCATTCTGTCTTCTTTAGATGTTCTTCATCAAATTCATATATCTATCTTGTAGTGTATGTTGATGATATTGTAATTTTTTGGTGATGATTGTGAAGGTATCAGCGCAATTGAAACAACATCTATTTGCAATTTTCAGACTAAAGACTTAGGCCCTCTACGTTACTTTCTCGGGATTGAAGTAGCCCAATCAAAGTCCGGTGTTGCTATCTCTCAAAGAAAATATGCTCTTGATATTTTAGAAGAAACGGGTCTTACAGATTGTAAACCAGTTGCTACACCTATGGATCCTAATGTAAAGCTCATTCCTAATCAGGGGGAGCCTTATCCTGATCCAGGAAGATATCGAAGGCTTGTTGGGAAACTGAATTATCTCACCATGACCAGACCTGACATATCTTTCCCAGTAAGTGTAGTAAGTCAGTTTCTCAATTCTCCTTGTGATAGTCATTGGAATGCCGTTATTCGTATTGTAAAGTACATTAAAGGGTCACCTGGCAAAGGACTTGTTTTCACTGATAAGGGCCACACTAATATTATTGGGTATTCAGATGCTGATTGGGCAGGAGATGAGAATGATCGAAGATCTACTTCTGGTTACTGTATATTCATAGGAGGGAACCTGATTTCATGGAAAGAAGCAACAGATCGTTGTTGCTCGATCAATCTGGTTGAGTATCGAGCTATGGCTCATGCAACATGTGAACTATTATGGCTAAAACACTTACTGCAAGAATTACACTTCTGTAACATTGGTCCTATGAAGCTCGTGTGTGATAATCAGTCAGCTCTACACCTCTCTTCCAATCCAGTTTTTCACGAAAGAACGAAGCATATAGAAGTCGATTGTCATTTCCTTAGAGAAAAGATTCTCTCTGGAATCATCAGGACCTCATTTGTCAACTCTCGGGATCAACTTGCTGATATCTTCACTAAATCTTTACGAGGCCCTCGGATAACTTATATATGTGACAAGATGGATGCATATGATGTATATGCTCCACCTTGAGGGGGAGTGTTGAGATATTATAAAATATAGACTTAGTGGTAGCTTAGTGGCACCTTAGTGCCTTAATATAGGTAGTGATATTTTTTATCTTTTCCTTAAAATCTGATTTATGTTGGGATACTCTTGTATATATATTCTATACCTTCAGTCTGAATATAAAAATCAAGGAACATAAGTTTGTTCAGTTATAATCAGATCAAGCTGAAGGTTAATAATGACTAGTGAGAAAAGGAAGCAAGAGAGACGTGGGAAGACAAAAAAGAAAAAAGAGTTGTTAGCTGACACTTTATTTGCTGCTTAACTGTATAAAAACCAAACAAAAAGATTTTATTTCATAGATTTCATTACCAGGTTTCCTTTTATAATCACGAGAGTTAGTTAACTTGTAGATTCATCGTAGGCACATTTTAATTATTTATTATTATTATGATTTTGTAGAGCTATATTGTGAAAGAAAATGTGATTGTGGACATTTTTTTTGTGTTATTTTATATATCCAGAGTTCCAATGGATGTGCAGCTTGTATCTGTTTTGTGCGTAGTAACGCAGTTTGGTAGTTTATACATAAAGTAACGTGTCTTTCCTGATGGGGAATTAGGCTGTTGATTCTTGTAATTCTAGCTGGTTATGTTCATGTCTTAATCGTGATTTTTTCCAATGTTATTATTTATTTATTTTTCTGTTTTATGCCTACTGATTTACAGGTGAACTTTTTGAGCCAAATTCGTTTGAGTCACAAAGGAGATGGACCTAAAGCAGCAAAACGGTTGATTGATATTTATTTCGCTCTGTTCAAGGTAGGGTCTGAAGATTCATATGCATTTTCCCATCTGTCCATCAATTTTTGGTCTGTCTCGCTTCTGAGTTTTTCAATGAATTTTCATCCTGACCATTCTGCTTAAACGGCATGGCTACTATATTGCCTTTGTTTCTTCACCAGTCGACAGATCCACGGTATATTTTTCTTCGGTAAGGTAATTCAACAGTATTTTTACTTCTTCAGGTTTTGATATCTGAGGCTGGAGCAGCATCATCTGCGTCAAAGCATGAGAAAAAAGTTTCGAGTTCCTCAAAAGAGGGTAAAATGAAAGCCACATCAGAATCACATGTTGAAATGGATTCGCGTTTATTATCAGCTCTTCTAACTGTGAGTAACTCGTTCTTTTTCTTCCTTAGTTAATGCCACATAGTGCACATCTTGGATAGATTTTCAGCTGTAACTATGACCATTCAATATGCTTTGATTTCCTAGTCTTCATCCCTACTGCCTGGACATAAATACTGGGATGATTTTTCCTTTCAACTCTCCAAAAGCTAAACACAATTGTTGCTCTCATCGTCAAGCTGCTTTTCTGTTGATTGTTGCTTCCATCTCATGCTTGATAAAGTGAAGCATCAAGTTAATTGGATCAATTACCTATTTACTTCAATTAGAATTAGAATGTCAGGTTTACTCACACAAATCAAAAGAGGCAGAGGTAGGCATAAGAGGACTTGGTAAGAAGATATTAAACAAGACATGTTATATCTAGAATTAAATGAAAATATGGCTTATGACCGTAAACGATGGTGCGATATGATCCGTATATCCGACCCCACGTAGTGGGATTAAGGCTTAGTTTGTTGTTGTTGTTGTAGAATTAGAATGTCAGGCAAGCTGCTAGTTTTAGTCAAATCAGTTCATAAGAATTTGGATCTTTAGGTATGCTGCTGCCGACCTTGGATCTGTTCTGTTCAATGATAATTGTGATATATTATTTGATGGATGTAATACGAGAAAAAGCATATTACATGCATGCTCTGGAAAGTAAAGAGCTATATTAATTGAGCTAAAGTCCAAATCCAAATTAATTTTATTCAGGGGCTTAAGGCCCGATTTAAACTACTACAATAATATTGGGTGCAATGTGGCAGTACCTGCCTTATTTCCATAGTGTGTAAATCTTGTTTGTGGTTTCCAAGTCTTCTTATTTCATTCTTACTTATAGTCTTTCTTTGTGCAAATCTTGGTATGATGACTAGGATATTTAAGTCTGGTGTCGGAAAGGCTTCCCGAAATAACTAAATACCAGCGTTTGTTCCTTCTTATGCAGGGTGTTAATAGAGCTTTTCCATTTGTGTCTAGTGATGAAGCTGACGATGTAGTAGAGGTCCAAACGCCATTGTTATTTCAGCTGGTAGGGCCTTTGATAACCATAAATTTCTTTGGTTGCTGAACTGATTTTGATTTGATGGTCGGTATCCAGGATATCTTATATGAGAGAGTATGTGCTTTGATGATCAGGTTCATTCCAAGAACTTCAATGTTGGAGTTCAAGCCTTAATGCTTCTTGACAAAATCTCATCTAAAAATCAAATTGTCAGCGACCGTTTTTATCGCGCCTTGTACTCCAAACTCTTGCTCCCAGCTGCCATGAATTCTTCCAAGGTCAGTAGCATTAATTATTAGATCATGCACTTTAATCTATTTTATTTGATTCGTAATAAATTTTGCTCGATGTAAGCTAATAGTAAGCATTTAGATGCCTAAATACGGAACTACTTCCACCCAGTATTGTAGCTCTTTGGGTGGTGGTTTACATTGTTTAATGCTTCCTTCTGTTATGGTTAAGACTTATTACTCCCTTTTCCCCCTGATATCGGATAGATACACTCGAAGAATGATTGTAACTGCTGTAGAAAGTACACGTCAATAACTTATATGCAAGGAAATTTGTACTAGCTTAGCTGCTTTCTGAATCCTGGAGCATAATTTGAGTTATTATATTCTTTCTTATAAAATATTAAGGATTACATTTTTCCCATCGGTTGTAAGAATTTGCTTGGGGACTTAAAGTTCAATGAACTGACTTGAACTAGCTTAGCTGCTTTTTGAATCCTAGATCATAATTTGAGTTATTATATTCTTTCTTATCTAGTATTAAGGATTACATTTTCCCCATCGGTTGTAAGAATTTGCTTGGGACTTATAGTTCAATGAACTAAAAGCTTGCAACTTTATTGTCCAAGCTTTTTTCAACTAGATGTCTGATTCTATCGTTTTATTCATTTCTGTTTGTGGGCTCACTCACATTTATTTGCCAAATAGCCCAATTTTCTGTTTATTTTCTCCCAAGACCAATTTTCAGTGTCTGATCACCTTCTCTTTAATTTACAGGAGGAAATGTTTATTGCACTAATATTGAGGGCAATGAAGAATGATATCAATATAAAGCGAGTTGCTGCATTCTCAAAGCGTTTGTTACAGGTTTGCACTAAAATGTTGTTCTTTTTCCATTCATGCTGGTATGGTCCTCGACACTATCCTTGCTTCAACACACTCACAGTCATACATGTATTATTAATATATATTAAGTTTTTTGTATGAATACAATATGTAACACTTAGTGATGATTGCCAATTTTAAATTAATTTGTTCATGCCTAATATGAGTAAAATATTGAGTGCAATAAATTATCCACGCACGAAGCTGTTCTTGGGATTGTTGCGTTGTGGCAGATTTAGACTAATACAACCCCTGTCCACACACACACATATGAAAGAACTAACACAAACCAAAAAGTAGATGGGGATGTTCTTATCATAATTGTGGCCTTGTTTCCTGAAATATTAGTACTGGAGTCTTGCAGCACAAGCACTGGGCTACATCTTGAGAGTTAATCTATTAGGAATTGTTAATTGGAAACCTGAGACAACCGATAACCTGGATTGTTAGGAGCTCCAACATTTGTTACTTTGTCATCAGATATTAGTTATCAGAGACATGGCCTTATTATTTGGCACTATGTAGCACTCTGTTGTTATGACTATTGACTGCTTTGTTGCCAAGCAGGTTGCCTTACAGCTGCCACCTCAATATGCCTGTGCTTGCCTTTTTATGCTCTCAGAAGTTCTTAAAGCACGTCCTCCTCTTTGGTAGGCTAGTTTCTTGTAGAAAATATTTACTCGTTAAAAAGATAGCAAATTATTATTGGATGTTGAAGCTGGAACTCTTTGATCATTTAGGAACATGGTGCTTCAAAATGAGGCTGTTGATGCTGATGACGATCTTGAGCATTTTGAAGATATTACTGAAAACGATGAAAATCAGTCCATTCCTGCACCAGATAACAGAGGCAGTAAAGGCCTCATTGCTGACAGCAGCAATGTATCTGACGATGATGGTGATTCCTCACTTGATGAAAGAGGTTCTGCAACTTCTGGTTCTGAAGGGGATAGTTTTAATGAAGCAGATGATTTACTTGGGGAAGGTGGTCTCGATAGACTCGAGGAATTTAAGTCAAATTCTAACCATGAAGTGCACAATCTTCAAGGTCCATCATTGCCTGGAGGTTACAACCCAAGGCATAGGGAGCCTTCTTATTGGTAATTTTTTTTTGACGTGTTGTATGGTTTTGATTATATTTTGTGCTTAAAATGGTCTAGCCGCATGATAGAACAATCACAAGTCTGCGAGTTTGGTGCTGATTCTTTGGAATGTGCGTTATGGATATCCTTGAGAGGCAGTTCAATAGAATAAGAGTTTATATATGTAATCCAGGAAAAGTATATTGCAAAACACCGGACACAACTTTGCTTCAACACTTGTCTTGAGATAATTATTTGAAGATAATGAATTAATAATCTAAACTGAGTTTCAAAGATATCCGAAGGAAAACAGGCATTGATAATCTCAAAGGCCTGTGAAGATTTATTTGATCAAGTATGTGGTCAATTGTTTTGAGAAAATACTATTTGGTCAGTGTTTTGCCTAGTGTTTTCAGCACTTATCGATGATCGTGTGTTTGTCAGAGCAAATGCAACTAGTACGATCAAGTATAACTGTATAAGGCTAGTTGTTGTTCCTGTTCAATCTTAATTTGTGATTAATGCAAATATTTTCTAAGATTTATTTTGTTATCACCAGGTTAGTATCTTTTCATTCGTATATTCAATTTAATGCTTTGTTAATTTTCATGAGCAACAGCAATGCAGATCGGGTAGGGTGGTGGGAGCTAATGGTGCTTGCCTCACATGTGCACCCATCGGTTGCTGCAATGGCCGGGACCCTTCTTTCTGGGGTCAATATTTTGTATAACGGCAACCCACTGAGTGACCTTTCACTTGGTGCGTTCTTGGACAAGTTCATGGAAAAGAAACCAAGGCAAAATATATGGCATGGTGCCTCTCAGATTGAACCGGCCAAGAAGGTATGTGTCTGCCCCTGTTTTCGCACTGAGATGTTCTCATTTCCTTGTTGGCATATCTATTGAGATGTCGACAGTCATTTGTTAAAAATAGCTATTTAGTTTCCGAAAGTAGTCTGTGAAGTATGTCGTGTGGTTTATATTTATTCAACTTTTGACCTTTAAGGGAAATACATGCTTAAAGGTATCCAAGTTATGAAGCTATGCAAATTTCCTAGCGTAAATTACAGAAATTTACCTATCATGTTTAGCATATTTACAAAAATATCCAGTTATCTTTCAAAATTACAAATACCCTCTTGAGGTATTGCGAACACCCCCCTTGGAATTTTTGTATGTGCTTAGCAAACACCAATAAAAGGTATCATTTATAAAATAGTAACTAATATCAAGGGAGTATTTATAAAATTAAAAGATGTGATTTTTTGTAATTAGATTGATCTTCAAGGGTGTTTTTTGTAATTAGGGTAAATATAAGTATGCAGAAAGTATAATTATTGTTTTTTATAATATATAATAAGGGATAATTACAAAAATACCCCTGAAGTTTAGGTTAATTACAAAAAACTCAGATTTTTTCTTTTTTTATCCCAAACAGAATAGAAAAACCCAGAATTTTTAAAAATTACAAAAACCCCAATTGGGATTTGATTATGTATTAACTTTACCCCATTTATAAGCAAAACATTTCAAACATTTCCGTAGGTTTGTAAATATATTACAATTACCTTTTACATTTAACACAGAAGGTTTTGGTTTTTGTAATTTTCAATTATCTCTGGTTATATTGTAATTAACCCAAACCTATTGGCTATTGGGTAGTTTTTGTGACGAGAACTATATTTTGTACCAAACTTTTGCACGAGTAGGTGCATCTGAAAAATAATCTGCAATTTTTCTCTTATCTCCTACAGGTTGACATGAACCACCAGCTAATAGGAGCAGAAATCTTATCATTGGCCGAAGCCAACGTACCCCCTGAGGATGTAGTCTTCCATAAATTCTACATGAACAAAATGAACTCCTCCAAGAAACCAAAAAAGAAAAAGAAGAAAACAGCTGAGGACGAGGCTGCCGAAGAATTATACGCCGTTGATGGCGACGAGGACGGAAGTGAAGACGAAGAGATCGATAATATGATGGACTCGGTCAACCCTTCGTCTTTAGAAGCAGATGGTGATTATGATTACGACGACTTGGATAAGATTGCTAATGAAGACGATGAAGACTTGATTGGTGATGCAAGCTATGATGATGATGATGAAATCGACGTTCCTTCGGATGTTGACAACGAAGAAATCGATGATGTTGAAGCGAGTTCTAGAGAGAATAGTGATGCTGATGACGATGATGATGATGTTGCTATAGGAGAAGCAGATGATGGGAGTGACATTGATGAGGGCAGTTTTGTTCAGAGGAAAAAGAAGCGAAAATCGAAAGGAGTTTCGCCTTTTGCTAGCCTTGAAGAGTACGAACATTTGATGGAGGATGAGGTACCTGAAAAAGACTCGCCTACGAAGAAGAAAGGGCATAAGCATAAATCTAAGAAGAGAAAAATATCTAAATCTGAATAGTTGCCTTTTTACAGGCCATTTGAAACGGTCAATTAATACGAGTTTACAGCATATTTTGATGTTTTTTTTCCCCCTTGGAGGACGGTTTTGTTGTAAAAATATTGGTCAAATCCATAGAATACATCAAGAAATCGGACAGTCTCTTAGTAATATTATTGGAAGAATGGTTCAATTTAATTATATTTTTAGAAATTCATTATGTTAACTACGGGTATTCTTGAAGGAATCTTTTGTATTTGGAATTATGAGTATTATCCATGCTATACTTGGTGGGTGGATGAATGGCATGTGTCAATGAATAACAAATATTTAATTTTATAACTAGTGAGATACTTGTTATAATATTTACTCACCAAATGTACATATAGCATCCACAAAATCGAAATTACATGAATAGTTTGCATGATTTGTCTAACATTATTGTTCGCATTTGGTTTCATATTGCTATTTTGGCTTGCAATTTTAGTACATAATAGATCTTAGTCATGTCATGTGATTTCTAATTCTTCTTGATGATTTTAATATTTTTTGTAGCCAATATATTTATTTGGGTATTTTGTGTATTTCAACAAAAAAAAATTGAAACATCGCTACTTAAAATATTTATAGTACCAAAGGACCAATTTTGTAATTAAGCCTCATTATTTTTGCATGATCTAACAACATTGTAATATAAAGGGATAATTTTTTCACCCTTGAGGTTGATCTAATTACAAAAAAATCCACGTAACTTTTAAAATTACAAATAATACCCCCAAAATTTCATTTTGTCTAACATTTAAATCGTTTATAAACAAAAATCAGTTCAAAACCTCCCTTCGTGTTTATGAAAATATTGCAATTAATTCCCTAGTTTAAATACTGAATCAAACCTCGAGGATATTTTTTGTAATTTTAAAAATTAGCTCGATTTTTTTATAATTAGGTCAAACCTTATGGGTACTTTTTGTAATTATCCCTAATATAAATATGCCTAACATTTAAAACAAAGCTACATTGGTTCACACAACATTCAATCAACACGACACATTTTTGTCCACATCACACTAAATCCAAACAAATTAAACTCAAAACTAGGTACACAAAAGCTGCTAAATCCTAAAACATCCCCCAAAAGTCCAAAACTACACAAAACAGCTACAACTATTTTCTAATTCACTCCCCAATTTCCAATTCAAGATATGGTAACCTCCACAGTCTTCGCCTTAGGCGGCGGCGGTAACTTCTCAACCACCACCGTCAAAACCCCATTCTCACATTTCGCAGTAATCGCAGACAAATTGCAATTCTCCGGCAACCTAAATTTCCTCGTCACCTTATGGTACGGCCGCCTCTCCAATCTCACATACTTGCATCCTTCTTCTTCCCCATCCTCCCTCTTTCTCTTCGCATTGCTCTTTATAACCAACGTGTTCTCCTCTTCGACGGTTACCTGTACTCCGATCCAATTTTTTTTTTTTAAATTTAGGTTAATCCGTTTAATAGCATCGAATTAAATTGAATTTCTGAATGGAATTGTGTTTTGGTACCTGAATATCCGATTTGGAGAGCCCCGGGACGTCCATGTAGAATACGTATTCTTTAGGAGTGTCGAGAATATCCGCCGGAAAAGTGGATCGGCGGTGGTGGTGGTGGTCGCCGTCGTTGGGGCGCGAAGAAGAGAGCACGAATTTCTCGATTGTCTCCGGGAAATTCAGCAGCTCGCTCAATGCTTCAACCACAGTACTCATTTCCTTGTAAATTTTTTCGCAAATGATTTGGTAATATTTGATTTGCTTGATGAAATTGACAAATTTTGCTGTTTGCTGAAAAGAAGGGCTCTGTGATATAAAAGGGCAATAAGGGAAAGTTCGAGATTTTGAGTCAAGAAAAGTCCAGAAAGTGCTCGCATTTTCCTAGAGATTGGGACACTTGGTTTGTTCTTAAGGGCATTCCCAATTTTTTAGATTAAGATAAAAGTTTAGAATTTTATGTGAAATAAAAACTTTAATATAAGCATATTTTTATATTAGTGACTGTAGATTAATTTCTTTGATCGTGTACATGTAAATAAGAATAATAAGATGAGATATTGAGTGAACATTATGGAGTTAATCTACTTGTGTTCTCACTCTCGCCAAAGTGGAGTTTTCTTTTCTTTTTATTTTTCTTATTTGACTTAGCTTGATTAGTGGTGTGGAATTAGTTCGTCTCGAGTAGATGTGTCAAACGGGCTGAGCCTCTCTGGTATCGTCCTGTCTGGCCAAAGCAAAAGACGGATCAGGTCTGGCCACTATTTTTGGAACTCAGTCCAGTCCAACCCACGGAAATACAAATGAAAAACCGGGCCAAGTTTTTGAGCCTAATCGGTCGGGCCAAAAAAATCCGTCTCATTTCCAGCCTAAGAAAATATAGCCCAGTTCAGCTATTTTACCGAGCAAAGCCAAAATTGACAGCTCTAGTCTCGAGTAACAAAATCAAATCAAGTCAATTCTAGACAAGAAGCAAAGAATAGAAAACTCATAAATAGGCAACTGATTGCATATCTTTAAATAGATGATCTACTAAAAGGTCTTTATAGTGTTTTAAAGGAGGGTTTTTATTATGATATAGTATGATACATGAACTATATGACCCATTTGAGTCCATAAATTTGGACTATCCATATGGGCTTTCTCCATTAACTTTATTGGGTCTCTAGTAGTTGGGTCAAATAACATCAATAACTTTATTATACATATTCGCATGAATCGCATCCACTTATGTGATGTAATAATTGCTTAATTTTGACTAATTAAAAATATAATTGTGATTGTCAAATTTTAAACCGAATTGAGATGATATTTGTGTTTCTACAAAATGAATGTGGACATTTCATAATTATCGAACGTTATTTTACAGCACTTCACTTAAAAATTTATTCCGTACTAAAAAAAAAAGAAGAAAAAAACTTAAATCTTTTCTCCACTCTCTCTATACGGTGTCGTATATCCTTTCGTCGTCTTCATCCTCTCAGCTCAGTTCCAGACTTGGGCAAATTCAAAATTAAAGGAAAAAAAGGAAGAAACATCATCAATTTGATTTCTGGTTTGCTTCTTCTTCCATACAGGTGATTATTCTTTCTCAGTTTTTGGAGCTCGAATTGCGTTTATATATGTATTTGTGCACAGATTACGTGATATCGTAGTTAGCCTAATTTGCTCTCATAGTCGAGCTCCATGACTTGATATACCTTTCGAGAAAGATTATTTTTCAGATTGAATTTAGCCACATTAACTAAGTTTTAGCCGATATAATTGTTCATACAATTCGTTACTGACCCGATATGGAATAGGATTTCCTTCGTTCCCCCGATAAACATACAAGCACGGCAAAAAAGGCCAAATATAGAAAGGGGAAACTAGATATAAACGGAGCTAAAACAATAAATAGAGAAGTTTCTGGCGAAGGATCCCATAAAAAATGTCTACCTTCGTTAACCCCTGAATCCTTGTCTAAGAGCCCGTCTTCGGAATTATTCAATATTCAATTTTTTCATCCCTTCACTATAAAAAGTATTGCATTGTTATAATCTGTTTCTGGAGGCTTCTCAAGAGAGTGTTGTTGGTAGGATCTTTTGGCATTTATTTGATAATAAAATTAAAATTAAAGAAAGAAACATCAATGTGAATTCTCATTTGCGTCTTCTTCGGTTACAGGTGATTCCTTTTGCTCCATTTTGGGAGGTCAAATTACGCATATATAAGTATCTATGCACGAATTATGTGAAAATCCTCAAATGAAGATTTATAAGTGTTCTTTGATTTCAGGAATTCTCGGAATATAGTAGGGAGGATGTCTAGGTTTCGTGCATTATGGCAAGCTTCTGTTAGTGCAACTAAAAGAGGTACTTCTTTTTATTTTATTGTTTTACTTCATCATCAGTGGAAATGTTTGATTTGTTTTTCCTTTTTTCAATTGTTCGTATTGGATTGTTATTTGTTAGCGTTTTCGGGTTAGCGTTTTTGGTATTTTTCATGTCTTAAGTCGTCAAGTGTATGTATGTCTTTTTTTCCTTTTTTGGTTGGGGGGAGTGGGGAGGGGGAGGGTTCTCGATATGTTTATTAGGTTCTTTTGCAAATACAACTCATTTAGAGTTGGGATTTGTTTATGGTTTTTATGTTGGTTACTTGGTTTTAGTTTCTAGTTTAGAGAAATAAATTAATATTAGACTTCACAAGTGTAAGAAATTCTATAGTTTTTCAAGCAGTGGAGAAGACGGACTTGATGAGTTGAAGTAAATGATGTTTACGTTTGTTTATTTACATTTAGATAAATAAATGAATTTATTATATTCATTTTTCTTCTCAATTTAGATTTGATTTAATGAGTCTTTCCTTTGGATTCTCAACTCCCATACTCCTATTTCCGAAGGTACTTTTTCCAACTAATTCGAAAAATGGAAACTGATATAAGTGTTCCAAAACCAAAAATAAAGTCTTTTGATTACAACAACGACTAACCAGGGCCATTTTCCATCACCCAAATACGCCCCAACCTGTGGAACAGCTTCTCAACCATCATCCATCATCACGCCACCTTTTGCCATCCGTCAAGCATCATATCCAAAATCATCCCCGCAACGCCACCAGCTGGTTTCTCTCATTTTCTTCGATCTTCTATTTTTTGTTCTTTGTTTTCTTTGCTTGGTTACTTGTCCTACATTAATTAGTCAATGAAAACCTGAACGACCACAGAAAATATGGTCTTATTATTTTCTTTCCATCTTGCAGCTCTCACATGGAACCTTGAAGACTTGGTTCCCCCAAGCGAAAGATATATCTTCAAGTTTGATTCGAAAGAGGAGCTAAAGCGATGGCATTTATATTCAGATTCCGAATATGGAGGTACTAATATGAAAAATTCTCACGCGTCCATGCAAAGAAAATAACAAAAATAATTTCCTTGTTCTGTTTGGCTTCTCACAATTTAAGCATACATGAAGTACGAGCTTGGTCAGTGGTATCAAGAACATTCAAAGAAAATGTGGTGTTGATGTAGGTATTGACACTTTTAAGAAAAAAATCTTGTATGTTTACTGATGTTTCAGAGCACTAATGGGTGAGCTAGTATTCACAGTGAAGCAATATGTAGGATAAGAATCTTTTCAAATTAGAATAGAGAAATAAAAGAAGAAGTTTTTTCGACACAGACTCTAGGAATGATGGAAAATGACTTTTCAGGTTTGTCATCAGCGTCACTGGAGATAAAAGAGACTGGGAATGGATCAAATGGTACTGGTTAGTAAATATTTCCTCACTTCCACATACGATTGCTTTCACTGATTGGACTGTTATAGTTGGCAATATATTCAGAAGACAGGACCTGGAGCTTCCTCGAAAAAGTTATTTTTCCCTTCTAAATTTTGAATATTGCAAATATATTTTAGTTAACTTCAGTCGAAATACTTTGATTTGAATTACAGGGTACCACAGTTTCTTCTTTCTTTCATGTTTGAAAGCAAAACTCATTCTCTTCTCTGGAAATGTATTAGTTTGTTTGCATGGAACATGCAACGCAAAGCAAAGACATTCAATACAAGTTACACGTTATTATCAGAAATAATTCAGTCTTTTCTGAATGGCATATTGGAATCAGATTAAATTTGGTTTATGCATGAAAGCTACTTATAATTGCTAAACTTTCGTGTTTTTATTTTTTCCTTAACCTCATAGGTTTATTCTCTGGAAACCTTTCTTTGGATGTCGAGGAAGGAACACGGTGGAACATAAGTAGAAGTGGCTTCTGTGGAATGAGATCTAAGAGGGTAAATGATATTCATAATATATTTTAACATATAGAGATCATATGGTCATGTTCCATTATGTACATGTTGATGTTACAATATCAATTATGTAATGGGATATGACTAGAGCAACTATTTCAACTCATCGCCGTCTCGTCATATTTTCCATGCATGTGGAAAAAGCTGTCATGATGATGGTTATGGAATTTTATCTCATCTCTCCTTCGTATGAAGGTTGTGTCAGGAAAGGCATCCCACTTTGCTTTTTGTGTGAATTTTGTAGTATTAATTAATTTTAGACAATTAATGGACACTGGAAATTTCACACCACCGACCCCACATAGTGGGATAATGTGCAGTTGATGATGATGATATAGAGATCATGTGGCAGATGTGCTATATAATGTTTTGAAAGTTTTTCTGGTCAAAATGGTTCCTAAAACACAATTTTTTAGTTCTTCTTTGTATATTGGAATCGCAAGCAGCTTTATCTGCATTCTGTTAAATGAATCTTTAAGTAAAGCTTCTGTGCCAAAAGTTTCGTAAACTCCCTTGAGTAAATGTCATTGCCTTATTATCCACTTATTTTGCAGTTTGATGGCTTCATTGATTTGGATGCTTATGATACAGTAGCCCTAAAACTTAAAGGAGATGGGAGATGCTACATTTCTACTGTGAGTATTTGGACCCTCGTATACTGTGGGTAGAACATTAAGAAGATTTCCTATTTTGATGTTTCAATGATTTGAAGTTCACAACGGTGTGCACTTGCAAGTACCGAAAAAAATTGTGTAGACGTACTTATTTCCATAAGAGCTAGCTAATTGAGCCTTCATCTAACTCTAATGCAGATTTATACGGAGAATT
Organism: Rehmannia glutinosa; assembly: GCA_016081115.2. NCBI lineage: Eukaryota > Viridiplantae > Streptophyta > Magnoliopsida > Lamiales > Orobanchaceae > Rehmannia > Rehmannia glutinosa. Next base: position 1,840,645 of record CM071933.1, on the reverse strand, counting down.
GGGTGAATTCTCCTGGACAACAAGAAGATAACTCATGGCAGGCATTTGTTTTTGTGCCCAAGGACAACTGGTATATTGCCAAGGCAAGTACTCTCCCTCTATCACTCGCTCTCTTTCTTTCTCACACTCCTTTTATACATGCACACACTAAAAAAACACGTGTCACATGTGGATGACATTTCTTATATATCGAGGATTATTTATGAAAATATATCCACTTTTTAAAAAAATTTAAAAGAAATTTAATGCTGTCTTATTTTGGTATGCCAAATGTCTACTGTAATTATTTGTTCCTTCTCTTCTTTTTAGTCATCTATTTATCACAGGAAATCACCAATTTTGTGTAACTTATTGACAAATACATTTGCAACACCATTGAAACTGACCTTTTATTAAATTATGAACACAGTAAATATTATTTCTGAATCTTATGTTTAAGAAGAAAAGTAAATGTAAACACATCAAAAGACAAATCAAAACTCCTTTCCTGAGAAGTATGACCACATTCGTCCTTTAAAATGATTCAACTGTTAGAATTCATAAACTGCATATCTCTACAATAGATCCTCTATTGCGACTGAAACCGAAAATGATTCAGTTGGTCAACTCTTCTTTTGCTAGACTAGTGAATATCTTAATGTTAAGGGATAATTACAAAACTCCCCCAAGGTTTGGGCTAATTACAAAAAAAACCCAGAGATTTTCCGGAAATTACAAAAAAAAACCTTTATGTTTGATCCGTCTTACCTTTTCCCCCTTCAAATGCAAAAAACATGTCAAAAGCTCCCATTATGTTTATCAAAATACTACAATTACCCCCTTAAAGTTAAGACAATCAAACCTCAAGGGGATTTTTGTAATTTTCAATAACCTCTTGTTTTTTTATAATTAGCCCAAACCTTAGGGGTCTTTTTGTAATTATCCCTAATATTAATAATCACTTTAGTTGAAAAATGTTGTCTAGATTCTAATTTCAAGAACCATATTCCCTATTTAGCAGATTCCTCTTGCTCGATATCTGCCAACGTGGAGAGGCAATGTTATAGATGCAAATCTGGAGATGAACCCAGCTCGAATTGTTGGCATGTCTCTATCAGTCAACGCTGAAGGTGGAGTTCCAGGTGCTAAGTCTGGTCCAGGTGATTTTTGTGTCGAACTTGACTGGATTAAAGCTTTGAGATTGCAGAGTTAAACTGAATGATTCATTGCTTAGAGGCTAGTAAAAAATAAGCACGACGAACGCTTGTAACTGCTTAGTATGTGCATGCTAGAGATCAAATGTACTAATCAATACCAATAGGAAACCCGAGTTTGGCGAGTGTGTTTCGACGCACATATCAGTTTTGTCGGAAATTAGTTGAAGATATGGAATTAGGTGTTGATTACCATAATTCATGTCATTAAATTTCATCAATCAGAACATTTCACTCTTATTGTTATTTTTATTTTTATTTTATCTTTTTGGAATTTCCCCAAAAACTGATTCCTGATTTGTTATTGTAAAAGTATTCTCTATTTTGTTTATCTACACAGTATTCTGTGATAATTACAAATATTACCTTGATGTTTAGCCTAATTACAAAAAAACTTCCGTTATCTATCAAAATTTACAAATATTCCCTTGAGGTTCGTATTTACATAACAAATACACCACTCTTGAGGGTAAGTTGAAAACAAATGCAGGAGGGTATTTGTAATTTTAAAAGATAGCGGGGTCTTTTTGTAATTAGGCTAAACTATATGGGAAGTTTTTGTAATTTAACCCTGGTTTTCTTCACACCTCTAAACTGCCATGGTTGACCTGACCGGGATGAGATTTCCTATTCTACATTTCCTATTTTCACTTATATTAACACACATGTACAAGATGATGTCATAAGATGATATCACAACTATACACGTGTCTTCCATCTAACATATGAAATAAAAAGTGGAATAGAAAAAGTGGAATAGGAGATCTCAACCATGACCGGAGTCCTGACCGACATAGTAACTATCAAAATATCAAATATGGATGGCTGGAAATGATCCAAGACTTTTCAGACACGACAATGGAAAAATCAATAGGCCCACATAGTGTAAGAAAGATCACACTTCCCCTATATTTTTTGTCACATATTTATTTCTCTTTTCAAGTGATTTTAACTTTTTCCACTTTTCAATTTTATGTTTTTCCTTGTCTGTGATTGAGAGAGTATCAGAGTACGTAGTTCTAAAATAGGCACCCATTTTTTGCATCCGAGGCACGTGATTTCATGGCCTTTGTACTTGAAGATCACGTGGGCATTCCTCAGGATTGGAATTTGGACCACTTGCACTTGGGCCATGGAGATTCAGACAACACCCAGAATCAGAAATTCAGAAACTCTTTTGGGAATCGAACAAAACATCATAGATTTTTGTTGTTCCCAAATGTTTGAAGAAAAGACCTTATGATTCTGATCAAATGTCAAACAAAGTCTTTCAGTTTTTTGAGTGGTTTATAAAAATTACAGCTGGCAGAATCCAGCCCAGCCTGACCCAAATAAAGTTTGGGTTGGGATGGGTCATTGGGCCGGGCCATATTTTCTTAGGCCCGGAAAAGTCGGTATCTTTTGGTCCGGCTCGATTGGCCCATGGGTCGGGCTTAGCCCGACTTTTGGTCCGGCTCGACAACATTGTACATAGATTTTAGGCTAATTTAACAAACTAATTTAGTTTTCAAATCAATTTAACAAATTAATGCAAAAAAAAAAATTTAAAAAAAGGTGAAAACAGAGTTGGTAACGTTGTTTTTCATAAAACAAATCAGCGTTACCAACTAACTCGTTTTCTCAAAAACTTTTTTTTAAATTTTAATTCAAAAAATGATTTATATGTTTTTCAAACTGAAATTGAACCGCAATGCTAGAAAAATCGAATCGAACCAAACCGAACTATTTCGGTTTGGTTCAATTCGATTTTTCGGTTTGGGCTTTATTTTGGGTCTTTACGTTTTTCTTGTTTCGGGAGATGGGCTTGCGTATTAGTTGGCTTTGCTTCTACCGAGGCAATTGCCTTGTTCTTGCTAAAAAATATATTTTTTTATATTTATTTAACAATTTAACAATAAAATATTATAGAAAATTAAAATAATAATATAAAAAATATAAATTAAAATAATAATATAAAAAATATTTAAAAAAATTTATGGACCAAAACCGAACCGAACCGAAAATTCATTCGGTTAACAATTTGTTAAACGGTTTGGTTCGTTTTTTAATCTAATAAACCGAATGAATTTTTGGTTTGGTTCGGTTTTGGTCTATAAATTTTTTTAAATATTTTTTATATTCTTATTTTAATTTATATTTTTTAATATATTTTTATATTATTATTTTAATTTTCTATAATATTTTATTGTTAAATTGTTAAATAAATATATAAAAATATATTTTTTAGCAAAAACATAAAGACCCAAAATAAAGCCCAAACCGAAATAGTTCGGTTTGGTTTGTTCGATTTTTCTAGCATTACGGTTCAATTTCGGTTTGAAAATATGTAAATCATTTTTTGAATTAAAATTTAAATTTTTTTTTTTACCAACGCCGCTTTTAAAAACAACGTTTTTTTTTTTTTTTTAAAAACAGGCGTTACCAACTCTGTTTTCACCTCTTTTTTTTTTTTTTTTTTTTGCATTAATTTATTAAATTGATTTGAAAACTAAATTAGTTTCTTAAATTAGCCTAGATTTTATGTATGGGTTAGGTCATATTTTCATGCCCCGACCATATTTGGGTCGGCCCGATTTGACCTGAAAAAATTCGAAAGCCTGGTGGGCTCGGTCCATTGCCAGCTCTAGTAAAAATATAAAGGGATAATTACAAAAATACCCTTAAGATTTTGGCTAATTACAAATAAACTCAGAGATGTTTCAAAATTACAAAAAGCTCACTCGAGTTTGATATCTGTTTTTTTTTTTTAATTTTCAAAAATGTCTAGAGTTTTTTGTAATTAGCCAGTTCTAGTAAAAATATAAAGGGATAATTACAAAAATACCTTTAAGATTTGGGCTAATTACAAATAAACTCAGAGATGTTTCAAAATTACAAAAAACTCACTCGAGTTTGGTATCTGTTTTTTTTTTATATTTTCAAACATGTCTAGAGTTTTTTGTAATTAGCCCGGGAGGGTTTGTAATTATCCCAAATATAAAATATGTCAACAATTGTTCAAGTGTCCTCTAAAAAGTGTTCATAAGACTCTGAGCAAATTGTTAAATTGTGTGTGCATAGTGCAGATTCATGCATAATGAAATGGAATTAAAAGAAAATAGGCTATTTTGGCTGGCTGCAATTTGCCCACATTAAAATCACTTTATATATAACTCTCAAGTTGTCTACTTGTTTACTTTGCCCTAAGAAAGATCTACAGATGCATAAAAGAAGTATATCTAAATAAATGCGATTCTTCTAGGATAAGTTGCCTACTTGTTACTTTGCTCCAAGAAAACACTAAATGATGAATAAAAGAGGTATGTCTCAATAAATGAGATTCTTCTAGGCCTTAGACAAGTGTCAACAATCCCCCATCCCACACTCACATACACCGTTCTAGAGTTTCCATCCGGTTCATTCTACTTTCGTGTGCTGGTTCTAGAGGTTGCAAAATTGGCCTGGGTAAAAGGCCAGACTAGGCTACAATTTTGTAGACTTGAAAATGTCCATTGGATCGAAAAATCGAGTCGGCCGGTCGCCTTTGTTATTTAAAGTCCACTTTCATAGCTTGGGCAGCAGAAAAAGCGACCTGACGAAATTTTTGCTCAACAGGCTGCACTTGACCGGCCTTACCAGTCCCATATGATAGTTCTAGTTGGCTTCGCCATTATATGATGTTTAGTACACTAAGTGAATGTCACATGTTATTATTGACCTAATGATTTGAAAGATTAGATGAAATATAATAAGATGATGTATGCATAGACAACACACAGAGGATGGTTTGAAAACAGTAAATTACTAAATTCCATGATATGTTCAGTGTATATCATAAAGTGGGGTAAGTAGATGCTACCCACTTGGGTAGCTACCCAATTGGGTTCTATACCGTTAGATCAACACATACACACACACATCCACATGGGTGTGTGTTAATCCAATGGTATAAAACTCAGTTAGGTAGCTACCACGTTTACCCAAGTGGGTAGCATCGACTAACCCCGTAAAGTGGAAAGAGGAAAATGGGAATTGATCAATTGGGATTTGATTCCTTGTCTGAAGTAATGCAATTTGATTAGCACACGGCTGTAATGAAGCAAGTTGGTTTATTTGGTTGGTTAGACATGCAATTTGGACTTCAGCCCAAATACCAATGCTTCCAATGTTTTGTTTGGGCCCATTTTAGCCCATTAAACGTGATTGATTAATGAAAATTGCCACTTTCCAATTTGAGAAAAGAAAAGCTACGGCTTGTATGAATGTATTTCCAAATCCAATTTCTAGTTTCTAGTGTTAAAAAATGAGTTCAAATTTTATTGATTTTTCGTGTGAGAATTGAGAATATGTTTGGTTTGTTATCTGAATTCTGTTTGGAAATGAAAATATGTCATATGTTTCGGTGATTGTAGTGTTTTTTCCATAGATTTGTGTGATTGTGGTGAAAAATTGTTTGGTTGTACCTGCAAAAGAATATTTTCATAAAAAAATGAAAAACTGGAAATGATCTACTGAGAACTTACTAAATAAACATAAACTCATTTTTCGAAGTAGTTGAAAAGTGGAAAATTACTCTTGAAAATACAATCTTTCACAATGAAAAACATGCTACTTGATCAAAACTAAACTGATACACATTTCATAATTAGTACTATTATAAACTATTCCACATCAATTTCATAAATTCCATAAAAAAATCTAAATATATCAAAACGATATAATAAAAAATAAAATAATAATATTACAATAAAGAAATTGAGCTCAAATAAACTCACCACCTCACATGCACGCATCAGAAATGCCAAAACATAGAAAAAAGGAAAACTAGAAAGAAAACCAGAGTGCAACAGTAAACAGAGAAGTTTCTGGAGACAGACATCATCTAAAATATCTACCGCCGAAATTCAATCCTAGCCGTCCATATTTTAACCCCACAATCTTTGTCCCACATATTCAATTTTTTTTTTTTAACATTTTATGTAATTATTCAACATTCACTTAAAACCCTTCAGTATAAAAAGGCAAAAGCCCTGCATAATAAATATAGGTTTCTCAGTTTCTGGAGACTTCTCAAGAGAGAGTTTTTCATCTCTCTCTTTATCAACAAAATGCTAAGGTTACGTCAGTAGTAATCTTTTTAGCATTTATTGATTTATTTATATTATAAAAAATATAATTTAATAGTGTACATATGTATTTCTTGAAAAGGGTCCGTTCAGAGTAGACAAGATTGAATTTTTGAGTTGAAATACACAAATATATATTGTGGGTTTGAGAAAAATGGCAGCTGAGGGAGATAAAAGCAATGATTTTTATGCTGTTTTGGGTTTGAAGAAAGAATGCACATCAACAGACCTCAGAAATGCCTACAAGAAACTTGCTCTGGTCAGAATTAATTTTTGCAATTTACAAAACAACCCTTTTGTAAATTTTGTGTCTTTTTAACGTAAAACTGAAAAAGATTGCATTTTTCGTAATGGGTCTTCAAAAAAACTAGCAAAAATTTAAATGCCTACAAGAAAATTGCTCTGGTCAGAATTTTTACAATTTACAAAACAGCCCTTTTGTAAATTTTGTGTCTTTTTAACGTAAAACTGAAAAAGATTGCATTTTTCGTAATGGGTCCTCGAAAAAACTAGCAGAAATGTTAAATTACATTTTTTGAATTTTTTTTTTTGTTTCTATTTATTCTATTTTATGATGTTGTGATAGCAACCCTTTTGTAAATTTTGTGTCTTTTTAACGTAAAACTGAAAAAGAAGGGTCCTTGAATAAACTAGCAGAAATGTTAAATTACATTTTTTGAAATATTATTTTTTTTTGTTTCTGTTAATTCTATTTTGGGATAATTACAATAACACCCCTAAGGTTTGGGTTAATTACAAGAAAACCCAGACATGTTTCAAAATGACAAGAAAAACCCTTCAGGTTTCTTTTTGTCTTAAATTTATGGGTGTAACTGTAATATTTTTGTAAATGTTAGAGTTTTTTTGAATTGGTTTCAAAAATCAACGGAAAAAATGTAAGACGGAATCAAACCTCAATTTTTTTTTTTAATTTCCAAAGAACTATGGGCTTTTTTGTAATTAGCCCAAACCTTAGGGGTATTTTTGTAATTAGCCCTTCTATTTTTATGAATTGAGGTTTTGTCAACTTATGATGATGTTTGTGATAGAAATGGCATCCGGATCGTATCTCTGCTTCCGGGAATTCTAAGTATGTGGAAGAGGCTAAGAAGAAATTTCAAGCCATTCAGCAAGCCTATTCTGGTAATTTTGAATTACAAATATTTTCTCATTTTTACAATAATAAAGAAAAGGACCTTCATGCATATTTATTTTTTTCTTTCAATAAAGAGTTTAATTTTGTAGAAAAGGGTATTTATTTTGATTTCTAGAAGATAACTTTGTTAAAAGTGGTGTAAGATCAAGTGATCAACTATATGACAGTCAAACTTAGATATATTGTTGGTGGACTTGGGTCAATTCTTTGTGATCAGAAAATGTGAGGTTATCTAGTCTTGATTCTCATACAAAAGTTTTAGACCATAGTCATTTTAATTTAGGTTAAATTACAATAACTACCCCTAAGTTTTAGTTTAATTACAAAATCACTCATATTATCTTTCAAAATTACAAATATCCTTCGTATTTGATTTAACAAATACCCCTCTTGAGAGTGCAACTTGTAAAACATTAGCGTAGATAGGGGACCATACTGTGCCCGGACCAAGCCTATCTCTGGCACGACAGTGTTAAGAAATTGAAAAAAAAATAGTTATAGTTTATACTGTCTTTTTTGAATTTTCCATTCTGTCACCCCACTTCCGAGTGCCGACTCCTCCACTTTTGTGTGTTGGCTCCACCCATTGGCGTAGCTAAGGGGGCCAACCCGGCCCAGGCCCCCCCTTTTCCTAAAGAACTTTTTTTTTCTTTGTAATTTTTTGAAATTCTTTTTTTATTTAATTTTTATGTGTTTTTTTAATTTTTTGGTCCACCCCAATTTGTGTTTACCCCATTTTTATTCTTGGCTACGCCATTGGTTCCGCCATTGTGTGGGGGGTATTTGTAATTACGGAAGATAGTTGGGTTATTTTTTTAATAGAAAGAATCATTTATAATTAATAATTTCCTTTACACATTAATGTGTTAATGCAATGGTTTATCCATAATTCCATATAACATACATGATTGTATTTGTGAGTGCATCATTTATTCTTGAATTACAATTAGACTCATGGTGTATTTTTTTTTTTTTTTTTTTTTGCATATTAGTCCTTTCGGATGTGGACAAAAGGTTTCTGTACGATGTAGGAGTCTATGACTGCAACGACGATGATGACGAAAATGTAAGTGTTTATATATAAACAAAACCACACATAACATGTGACCCCTTTGGCCCTTTTAGTAACTTGAAAAATTTATGTTTGTAATGGGTTTGGTTTCTTTGTTTATTGTGCATGTTTGTGTGTATTATTAGGTATGGATGGGGTTGGAGCATTTTACAAGTTGCTAAAAGTGGAGGCAAGTTGTTGTTAGAAACATTAAGTTTTTCAGCATTTAGAGCACTTATTTGAACTTTTTGGTGGTTAGTGTGAGATAAGAAATGTAGACTAATATTGAGAAAGTTTGAGTGGAAGTGTGGTCCCAATGTCTCCTGGTTGAAGGAATAAACTACAGAAAAACCCCTGAGGTTTGGGGTATTTACCAAAAAACCCAGAGAAGTTTCGGAATTTCTGAAGCCCGATTGAGGTTTGGTTCAGCCTTACAGCCTTACATTTAAAAGGGTAATTGTAATATCTCTATAAGGGATAATTACAAAAAACTCCCTGAGGTTTGGACTAATTACAAAAAAACCTAGAGATTTCTGAAAATTGCAAAATGCCCCTTGAGGTTGACTCTGTGTTATATTTTCCCTTTTCATATACAAAAAATATTTCAAAAACCACGTTGATACTTACACAAATAATACAATTACCCTATTAAATTTAAAACATAAGCAAACTTGAGGGGGGTTTTTGTAATTTTGAAACGTCTTCGGGTTCTTTTGTAATTAGTTCAAATCTCAGGGAGGTTTTTGTAATTATCCGTTTCTATAAATATAAGGGGGTATTTGAAATGTCTTTTTACTTTTGAAGGGGTAAAATGCAAGGCGGAATCAAACATTAAGGGGGTTTTTGGAATTTTTGAAACTTCTCTGGGTCTTTTTGTAAATATCCTCATTTTTTTTTTTTTTTTTGTAATTATCCTATTATATAATGATAGAAAGAAGAGGGCCAGACTAGAGGGAGAGAAGTGGCCTTTGTAATCTGATATGTTATACTTGTGAGCTCTGAAACTATTCCAACCACAAGAATTAGGGTTCTTGGTTCAAATAAAATGATTCAAAAAAAAAAAATACTTGGTGATCAAAATTAATATGATTATTAACAACTGGCTATTTTTTTTTTTTATTTGGGAATGAGATGCAGGGTATGGGTGAATTCTTGAATGAAATGGCAGCAATGATGAGCCAAACTAAATCCAATGTGAGTTTTTTTTTCTCTGGTTTATCTTTACATTTTTCTGGCCTTTTTAAGTATAACTAGTAGTAACTACAAAAAAAAAAAAAAAACAACATCATTTTTTTGGTCATATAGAGTGCTTGCAATCACTTGATATTGCTAAATAGTTGGTTTCTATGGTTTTTGTTGATTGGTGGGGATGGGATTATGATTCAAGAATTAAAAACTTGCAGCCTCATTCTTATCAAAGTGGTCCTACTTAAAATTGTAGATGTGTTAATGTTGGAGAGATCCCAAATTCATTGGATTGTGTGCAAGACTTGTTGGAAAATAAGCATTGTGAGTGTTTCTAAAGAAGTTTTGTTCACTTTATTAATGGGAGACCAAAAATGGGCCAAGTGAATAAGGTGGCCTCGCACACATAAAGAGCTGGGTCAAATTTGACGATTATAGTGTAAAATCGTTGATTTGCTCAGATTAGTTTTGCGACCTAAAAATTATTTTTATTTTGCTTATTTAAAAACCTTGCCCCGAGCCGGTAGTCTATATCGGACGTTGGGCTCGGATTAGTTTTGCCGATTGTATTGTATTGGTCGGACCATGCGGGCTTGTCGGACATTGGGCTGGGCTAAGGTAGACTCAGTACTTTTCGAGCCTCTAAAATTGAAGCGTATGCAGGCTCCCCTAGGTCGGCCCGAGCCAATTTTGCGAGCTCTGTTGATAGCAAATTCCAACTTGGTTTTTTGACATTTCTATGTTGAATTATCTTGGGAAAATTATAGATTTTGCAGGCTTGAAGGGTGTGGAAATAACAGATTAATATTTCAATATTAGGAAAACGGAAACGAGACTTTCGAAGAACTCCAACAACTGTTCGATTTAAATGTTTCAGAGTGACATCGATCCCTTTAACGGTCCTTGTCGTTCTGATACTCCTCAAACATGTTCTTCATCGTCCAGCGAAACCTATAACAGCATCTCCAATAAGAAACACTCCATCGATATGAGCTCGGTCAATTTCAGATCTGAAACTGCACAATTCGATGCATTTTGCATCGGGACGGGCGGTGCAACATCGGTAAAAAACAACGGTGGCGAGAGTAGCCGGAGAAAGAATACGAGGAAAAGCCGTAGGTAGTAAAAGAAGTTGCATCTCTAGTCATTACCATTGTAGCTCAAATGTTGGTTCTAATTTGGGTTTTTGAAGATATTTTTAACACAGATGCAGAGATGTGAATGCCAGGGGAATGAATCAATATGGTTTGATGGTTTTTTTGTGAAGAGGCCATCACAATTATGAGGGCCTTCTTGTAATTTGTCGACATTGCTATTTGATTTTCTAATCTAGTTTGTCTTTGTTCTTTTTACGTATTTGTTGTGTTTCAGAATCTCAACATTGTTAATTCAGATTGAGAGATACTTTTGCTCAACGTTGATTCTGATAAATAGGGATAATTACAAAAACTACCCATGAGGTTTGAGTTAATTACAAAAAGAAAACCCGCATGTTCGAGAAACATTACAAAAAAAGGTCCCGAAGGTTTGATTCTATGTTAAATTCATAGGGGTAACTGCAGTATTTTCAAAATACTTTTTGCTCGGAGTACATTGTAATATAAAATTATAAATACTTATTCGGTATTTATTTCTGTTTCACATGTTGCATCTTAAAAGGGTAGTTGTTAAATAATTATAATTTTTTTGTAACATTATAAATTTATAAGGTTGTATTTGTAATTTCTGAAAATAATGATTCTTTTTGTAATTACGTTAAAATTACCTTAGTTTTTGTAATGATGACAATGGATCGGGTCGGGTATCTAAAGATACATACCCGTTCCATGCCTAAAATGGGATGGGCCCCGACCCACCACAGTTCGCAGGGTAGGGCGGGTTGACCCATCTTGATCCAAATTAAATACAAAAAATGGAAGGAAAAATAAATATATATTTATAAAATATTCTTTACAAAAGTTATTATTATCAATTTATAAATACTACATATAATATTAAAAATATAAATATTTTATTATAATATATATTATAAACACAAATAAAATATTAAATGTATTAAAATCAATAAATTCTTTAATTTGGACAAACAAAAAGAATATCCGACATTCACTCAGGCCCCTGCGCCACACACGCAATGCGGTTCATGTGGCACGCTGACCCAAATAGGTTGGAGCAGGACAGGTCGGGGCAAAATGGTCATCCGCAAGGTTTTGTAATTATTCCATTTAAAAATACACACATATTCAACTACAAATAAAACAAAAAAGAACTATTAAGAGAGGCCTACAGCACGTGGGCAAAAGGGCCCATATGTACTTTGGATTTGAACAAACAAAACTATGTAAACTGTAATAGGGACTAACTCTAGGCCCCTGTCAGCAAAAGACGCCATTCATCTGCTTTTTTAGTCAGTTTCCGATTCCATATTCATGGTTGGGCCCTTCAAATATTGCAAGTTGCAGAAAGGCCCCAAACTCAGCCTAAATTGTACTGTATACGTCATTTTCCACCCCAACTTGTGCAACTTGTGCTTGTACTCTACACATTTTATTGTTCCATCTAGGCTGTCCCACAAAAAATACGAATTTTCAGTTTCAAATTTATTATCATGCATGTTTGTGATTGTTGTATTGTTATAAGGGTTAATTGAAATAAGTACCCTTGATGTTTGGAGTAATTACGAAAAAAACCTAGTTAACTTTTGAATTTACAAAAAGTATCCATGAAATTTGATCGTGTCAGCATTTTACCTCAACCGTTATTTTATCTAACGGAATTTGTTGTCGTCACAAAAGAATTGACTTGAAAATCCAAAAATGCTTGTATAGTATTGTTCATAAAATTATGAGGAGACAATCAATGTCATTTGGTTGTTTTCAATAAATTACAGAAAAACCCTGCCAACTATTAGAATTTACAATAGTATTCTTCAGTTTCAACGTAAACTACAATGTTCTTCACGAAACTCTTTTATGAGTTTTGCAAATATCACTCAAATTGTTTAAGTATTTACTAAATTGTCACCAAACTATCCTAAACATATGTGCAATTAGTAAATAGGGAATACTGAAATTTAATAAAGAAAACACAATAAAAACTAAAAACTATTTCAGTTGTCCATAAATTACACCGCACAAAAACCCTCACCGAAATCATATAAATACCACTATGTGATTTTCTATATACTACAAAATAGGTGCACACTAGATGGGAATAATTTTGTCCGCCCACTTCATTTTCAACTTCACACGAATTCCGCTGGTTTTACCGCAGTCCCTCAAACGCCATAGGTATTTTTTGTAATTTCAAAACTTGGTTGGATTCTTTTGTAATGACCCCAAATCTCAGGGTATTTTTTTTTAATTAACCCTTATTATAAAATATTTTCTAACTAGGAAAGAATAAGAACTTCATTACATTTGAAAATCAGACAATGAAAGATGATTGGTATTGTGTTACTAGGAATATTAATTAGGGATGGGATTCCTTTAATTAAACATGTATACTAACTCCAACTTGCAAAGGGGATAAATTGATTTATTATGGTTGGACAAGCTAAAATAATTATTGAATTTTTTTGGGGTGTATGGTTATTGATTAGCTGTATTCATAATGGTTTCCATGAATCATGATCATTCAATTTGCACAAGACTTGTCAATGTGCTAAATGCCATCATCTTCTGACATAAAAATAAAATAAAAATGCAAGATTAAATATTATATTACTTTAAGTTACATCCATCGAAGTGGTCACTATGCTTCCTTAACATTATATGCTTATTTAAAGGGAGAATGTAGATATATATACATATATATACTACTAACACTATAATACAATTATAAATTTAAGGATAACTTTATAGTGTTGCAAGAAAAACTTCGAAAACATATTCTCTAATTTTAAAATTAACTTAGCAGATCCAATGATCCTTTCCCAATGGTCAAGGATCTCAAGGTGCGGTAACTTTTGGCCTTTCTGTAGAGAGGTACAGAGAGGCCAAAGATTCGAGTCTCTGGAACATGATGGTGGAATAAGGGGCAATTCCTGAGGATATTAGGAATCTAAAAATTATTGTACATTTTTTGTGATTTACATGTGACAATTTCTGAGAGTCCGGTGTTGTTTTCCCGAAAACTAGTCATATTATAAAAAAAAAAGTTTAACTTAATAGACTTTACGAAGGTGGAATAGTCAAAGTCAAGGCCTAGACTAATGGCATATATAATGAGGACTTCGCTGATGTGAGCTTGAATTTTAACCCACTCAGGCCCAAGTCAAAGTTTAGCAATCTGCAATCACTACGATGTGTGTTTATTGACTGGGCCCTGAGCCCAAACATTTTTGGAAGTCTTGGAAGACTTGTAAATCGAGCCCATTAATAGATTGATCCCTTAGATTGTGGCCCATAAATGTCTATTGTCCCAAGTTCCCAGCCTTCTCTTGATTACATGAACTAAATGCTCTATATAATGGTGATGCCACTATTTCAACATATAGATGATGCAGTAAAACAAGGTTTATTATTAATTCATCGGTAAGCTAACAACATTTGGCTCTAGTAAATCATTATTACACTTAAGTCCCAGTACAAACATCAAATTGCGAAAAACGAAAAAAAAAAAAAAAAAGGAATGTTGTAACTACCAAAATCATATCGATGATCTTCCGCCAATTGGAACTATTATCCACTCATTACAATATACAAAAATAGTAACATTTTGTGACTACAACAAATAACTAAATCTCCACAAAGAACATAAATGAATCCATGAGCATATACAGCATCATACCTTTATAATTATCATGTAGATTATTCCAATCTGAATCATTTGCCATCATGTTCATAATCATCTGTCCGGTGTTATAGACGGCAAAACCGAGCAAATGTACACGCGGTGGGTATAATTATCTAGGCTTCGACTCACTTCCCTTGCTCCTAAACGTCGATAATGAGAAAAATGATCTTGGCGCTGTAAAAACAGGATGAAATATAAGCAAGCTAATTTCACCAATGTACACTCATCAATTATGAAAATTTGTATTATAGCCACCAATATCAACTACCACAACTGAGAAACTTGGAAAATTCAAAATGAAGTCAAAACATAAAGGGATAATTACAAAAACACCCCTAAGGTTTGGGCTAATTACAAAAAAAACCCAGAGTTCTTTGAAAATTACAAAAAAAAAACCCTTGAGGTTTGATTCTGTCTTACATTTTTTCCGGTGATTTTCGAAAACATTTCAAAAAATACCCTGACATTTACAAAAATATTACAGTTATCCCCCTTAAATTTAAGACAAAAAGGAACCTGAAGGGATTTTTTGTAGTTTTGAAACAGGTCTGGGTTTTTTTGTAATTAACCCAAACCTCAGGGGTGCTTTTGTAATTATCCCAAACATTAAATAATAAGGTCAACCAAAGATGCTCTTATCTCTTGATTCAAGAAGTAAGGCCAAAGCAGTGAGTCTTCAAATCCGATATGAAGAAAACACGATAACGATATTGTAGACTTTACCTTTGATTGAGGTTCCAGAAATATGATCCTCTTTAAGTTTAAAGTTAGACGGAGGCACTGGGAAAGAACTCTCCGAAGATTGTACTGCGAGAAGGAAAAAAGAGCACAGACACTTCAACGAGAAGCCCGGGAATGCTTAACCATTAATCTGAATACTGAATGCAGAAAAATGCTAACGGTACAAAAGGTTAAGGATGCAAATATATCTTTGGACATATAATCCTCTCTTACTGATCAATTTGTCTAAGTGGTGCGTGATTGTTGTGTTTGAGCTAAAAAGGGAAAACTGCAGATCAATTTTAAGATAAGTTAAATATCGAGAAAACAGAACATCACAAAATGAAAAAATGATTGGCCACCAGTGGTGTTTTGGCATATATTTCCAATGATATTTAGGATGCGATTCATCTAATTACAAAGAAACGGGAACATATAATGCTAAAGAGACTTTGATATCATCAACTTTTAGTCCAGAAATCATCCGGATATAATTCAGGTCCATAACTTGGAAACATAATCTTCTGGCAGGATCTAGGAAGGGTGAACACATGATCTAAGCTTGAAGTTCTTCAAACAGTAAAAAAAAATTAGCTAACAAAGCTTCAGAGCATAAACGGGGAAAGTGAAATATATTTTTCAAACTCTAAATCATCTTGATGTTCGAAATTTCCATTTTTCATTGATCACTCACATCTTATTATCAGGTCATGGAAGTATGCATCGAGGAAGTATGCCAAACATGCACCACTGCTATAAAGATGTGCATCAAAACTGAACAATAGTACATGAAAAGGAGTCAATATATAAAGAGATATTATAAATCACCTGATTCATGGAAAAACTCGCTTTCATTGAAGCTATCATCAGAAGGTTGAGCTTGAGAAAATCCCATTCTTGACTTCTTGAAATCTTCTGAGTACCGACTGGCAGGATCTCGTCCATCGTCCGTATCGTCATCTCCTTCAGATGTTGTAGCAGATATCCAGTCCACCAAATCCGAGCCACGATTCTTCCTTCCAAATTTCAGAAACCTTTTAAATCCCCTAGTCATATCCTTGAGGGGTAAATTATTGGACGAATGGGATACTAAAACGGGCTTCTGAGCAGTTCCCCATTTTTTCCTCATTCGAGCAGCATCAGCCTCCATTTGACTAAACGAAAGCGAATTCCATGAAGGACTTCCTACTGGGGAGTCCACAGAGGCATCAACATCGGATATCTCATGGGGATACGAAAAGGGATGTTGCGTACGAGAATTCCATGACACGGGACTTTCACCTGGCCACTCTTGCATAGAGTCAGCAGGGAGGAAATTCGAAGGAATATCACTAGGCAATTGCGAACCCAACGCTTGGTCCACTCGAGAAAAGGTGAGAGTGCCATCACCATTAAACTTGTCCGAGTCTAGCATCAGTTTTGTTTCCACATCTTCTGAAATCTTAAGCTCTTCCGTATGTAAGGTCTCTAGTTCTTCCTCTCCTTCATCTTTAACAGTACTCTCCAATTCAGACGCCACATCATCATTGTCATCTACATTGCTTACAGGCTCAGATCCCACAGAGGACTTCTGCCTTGCAATACCAGTCCGAGCAGCACGACTGCCCTTTTTAAGAAAAGCCTTGGTCCCAACACTTCTCAGAACTTCGTCATCAAATTTTATAGGAGTCAAAACAACACCATCAGAGTCCAGAGGAGACTTTTCACCGAACTCGGTTTGATTTGCAGAGCTTTTCCTCAATGCCTGCGATCGGCGTGATTTGTCCTCCTTGACAATGGGTGTTTCTTCGGTTATGCTCTTGCTACGGCCATAGTTTCTTACTTGTGAACGAGTTGTTTTACTGCTTCCAGAAGAAGGCTTAGTATTTTCTTTTCTAAGGTCAGAAAAGTTGGGGACAGATTGTGCAAGTGGATTTTCAGGTTGCATTCTTCGCTTCACGGAATTGGTTGAAGTTTTCGTAGCAGACCTTGGAACGGGAGCTACTGAGGTACGAGGAGTAGATGACGATGATAAATTTCTGTTATTGGGTAAAAGTTTCTTCCCCTGTGCACCCCTTGAAATACCATCCCCAAAAGAGATGTCATCGGAAGCTCTATCCAATGCTTCCTCATCATCATCGCCATCCCCAAAATCTAAATATTGCTGCCAAAATGAAACTTTTACAAGGTTGGTTAAAAATCCACATAAGACTAAAATATAGTAAGATGGTTCCATTCATTAGTATCACATATCACCAGAACATAAGCATAAATCTACCTGCTGCCTATTCATAATTGACCTGCTATTATATGATCTGAGTCTCTCAGCACGCCGACGAGCACTGGATAACGGATCCTGTCTTTCTGCAGATCCTGAAAATTTGGCCTTCATCTCAGATCTACTCCTCTCAAGGCTAACCTGCATGGACTTCAATCGGGCTTCTTTCTCCGCTCGGTTGGAACTCCAATCTTCCTTTAGCTTCGCATCCCGTTTCTGAGTATACCTGTCGTAGAATTTCCCCCGAGAACCCTCTGAAACACTAAGCTCTGAAAATTTCTTGTTCAAAGCATCTCCATAATTCTCTCCATCGACTGTTTTCATAAGAGAGGCAGCATTTAACTTGTTCTTGTTCTTTGAACTCCCGATAGGTTTATTTGCTGGCTCACGTTGTGCATCTTCTGACTGGTCTTTACGGGCGGAATTGGATTGATCTCCAGGGACTCGCAGTTGATGCTCTGCAAAGAGCTTTTCGAGCTCATTTGCTTTCATCTTCAACTCATCATTGCGTTCCTGATTTCCCTTTGATTGCCTCACTCTCTGTACTTGCTCTGTATGTGGCGTTGTGAAAGAATCAAACCCTTCCTGAGCCTCTGTTCTGATTCTACTGAACTTCATCCTCCGATGCCCGGAATCTTCAACTCCTGAAACAGAACCACTCGAAACCTTCTCAGATGTATGTGATTCTTCCTTTTCAACTACTGCAGTTTCCCCAACTGATCGAGAAGTGGAAGAATAACGAGAAGCAAAAACCTCTCGGGTTCTTGAATCAGAAACACCTTCAAATACCCCAGACTTCAGACTTGTTTGCATGATATCAACATGCTGTTCACGTTTATCACCAAACAAAGTTTTGAACTTTTCGTCTGAGTTTTCTTGATTGTCAGCCCTGCTAATAAAAGACCTTGACTGGGTCTTGCCAAGAACTTGATCATTCAAACCATCACTTTGACCAGGAACCAAATTAGAATTAATAACTTTTATCTCAGGCTTAATAATAGAAGTAATCTTTGTTGTATCATCATTCAAATTCAAAACTTTATTCTCCTGCAAAACCGTTGAAGATGATGGGCTTTCAGTGTCCTTCTTCTCACCACTCAAGTCAATGCTCATATCACTAACCCCACTCCACCTCCTCAAGACCGCCTTCTCTGCAGCCACACCCATTGATGACACGTCAGACGACAGCCTCCGCAGCTCGACAGGCTTTACCACGACGGATTTTTCTCCAGAATTTTCCTTCTGTTTGTTCTCAAACATGTTTATCCTTTCCTGAACACTGAGTCGTCTCCCGGGTTGACTGGCCTGGATTGACCCAGTTTGGTAAGGAGTTGAGGTCTCAGCGGCTTCGTTTGGCTTGTGTCCGTCGTCTCTTTCGACAATGGATTCTCTGCTGAAAGTGCGACGTATGGGGAAGGTGATGGGTGGGGGATTGGGTTGCTGACACGTGGCAGGTTCTTGGCGGGGTGGTGGGGAAGGCGGGTCGTCGTCGATGGACATGTCCGACCCGCATGAGGAACGGACAGCCCGATATTCGGGTGCGGAAGTCCATCGGTTAATGAGATTGGGCCGTCTCTCGCAAAGCGATATGAACTTACCACAAGCTTCGCTGTAATGACACGGAAATATTTCAGAAAGGGAAATGGGCTTTTATAACGGCCCAATAGAAAAGTATCATTTTTTTTTTTTTTTGAAAGGAAAAGAGTATCAGTTTTAACAGTCATGCCATGGCTCAATACTTTATATCAAGGGAAATTTGATAAATAAATTGACCCTCCACTTGGGGATGTGGGTTATTAATGAAAAATGCCCCAAAATTATTAAAGCTTGATTTATACACCTACAGTACTGCTACATCATAACCCACCAAATTTGTTCGAATAAAATACCGAATTCGCAATTTTCTTTTGCATATTTCAAGAACAATTACAACTATATACTCATTCTCTATACTACATCAAACAATGTCAATCTATACTCATTCTAAAAATCTTAAAAAATTGACCAATTTACCGTTTTCAAATGAAATTTAAACTCAAATTCAATCAAATATGATGAACACCACCAAAAATTACTAGGATTTTTAGAACATGTATTATTTCATTATTTGACATTGTTAGATATAGACTATAGTATAGAGAATGAGTATATAGTTGTGATTGTTCTTGAAATGTGCAAAAAAAATTGCGAATTCAAATTTTTCTTCGAACAAAATTTGGTGGCCAGTAGGGGGCCAAGGGCATAAATCAAGATTACTTTGGAGGCCTTTTTAATTAATACCCCAAGACCCAAGTGGCAATTTCTCAATTTTCCCTTATTTCAAAGCAGCAGACCGAAACTTAAATGCCAGTTACACTTTTGGTCCGAGCTAAGAAACCAGAGAACGAAAACTGAAGGGCTTCAGATATCCCAATTGAACAAAATAATAGCTAACAGCTACTACGAGGCCTATTTAACCAATCATATATTCTAAGTATCAAATAATTGTCAATTCACATCTCTTTTGTTCAGAATTTATTTTACTTTCTTTTAGTGCCATTGTTTTATGATTATGGTGAATAGAGCTATTTTCTTAAGTAAATCAAGAAACTTTGAGAATCCTTACTTTAAGCGATGAGCACCAAAACTATCAGCAAACATTTGAAGTTCTGAAACAGTGTCAACATTGAAACCAGCAGCAGCAGCTCCGGCACACGCATTAGATAGGTCCTGCTGCACCGCTGTAAGCCTTAGGTCAATAGCTCTTAGAAGCTCCTTCCTGTATTATTAGAACCAAAAGATTAAGTATCACAAATAAAAACGAGAGGTGATATCTTACATTGTACAACCAATATTTACAATTTAAGATTAATTTTTCGTCACTCATCCACTATCTGCTTAAACTCAAAATATATAGACAGTAGGAGCTTAATAAACAACAACAACAAACTAAGCCTTAATCCCACTACGTGGGGTCGGCTATACGGATCATATCGCGCCATCGTTTACGGTCATAAGCCATATTTTCGTTTATTTCTAGGTATAACATGTCATGTTTAATAGCTTCTTTCCAAGTCTTTTTAGGCCTACCTCTTCCTCTTTTGATTTGTGTGAGTGATTCTCTACCTTCTAAACGTCGCACAGGTGCATCTAAAGGTCTCCTATAAACATGTCCAAACCATCTTAATCGTGTTTCTCTAATTTTCTCGTCTATTGGTGCTACTACCACTTTGTTTCTAATGTGTTCATTTCTTATTCTATCTAATCTAGTGTGTCCGCACATCCATCTTAGTATTCTCATCTCTGCTACCCTCATTTTTTGTTCGTGTTCATATTTAGTCGCCCAACATTCTGCTCCATAAAGCATTGCGGGCCTTATGGCCGTTTTATAAAATTTTCCTTTCAATTTTAATGGTATTTTACGGTCACAGTAGGAGCTTAATGTACCTGAAATTTTACTGCAAAGTACCTGCCCTATCAATTTATTTTTGTGTAAACTGTGTTGTAACTATATAAATCTTATAACTTCAAGCTGTAGATAATGCCTTCAGAGTTTCGATTTGAAAAAAAAAAAAAAAAGCTCAGAACCATCCTGAGGCTCATTGGGAACCAATTGTAGCACCGGTAACTCTCACGAAAATAGATTAAGATGATCTCACATGCTAAATAGATTATCACCATCAACAACCCAATGAAAAGTTAAAATTAAATAAGTTAAAGAGGGGGGAAGTACTTTGTGGCATCATCTGCAGCTGTCATCCCAGATCCACCTCCACCTGGAGAAAATAATAGACCCAGTAAGCATTTTTCAATAGAACACATACTAATAATAATTCCTAAGAGAGATAAAGTAGAAACCCATCAATCAAACTTGGCTTCTATTTAAGCACCCCATCCCACTTCACCAAAGAAGAGAAAGTTGATTAAAAGTTCTAAACACTGGAATTGTTTAATGAATTTAAATTATCTTACAAACATAGAAAATTATACACACAAGTAAAATCATATCAAAATCCTAAAAGCCATCAGTAAGCAACTAAGCATCAATTGTAACAGAAGCCGATATCATATTCTTCATTTAGTTATATAAGGCAGTATGATGGCAGACAGTACATCAAGCAATAGTATCTCGGCAGTGCCAGTCTGAGAATTTACACAACAATATGAACTCCACCTATCAGCTGTTCATAAAGTGATCATAGAAAAGAAAATTTCTGCACTTACAGTCAATCAGCAATGAGAAGCATCTTACAAGCTGTTTAGTTTCTTGTTTCTTTTTCATTTCTCAGGAGAACAGCCAACAATTATTAGATTGCTTGGGGCACACTTCTGTGGTATAGAAGGCTTACCAATTGTTTAGCACTTGTAAGGATTCAAAAGATAGAAGGCCACAGGCGAAGATGACGAACATTAATGAAATAACTTAGTTATGCCTTATCCATGTCTAGGTCAGCTACATCTATCTAAGTATTTTAAAATCTAAAGATCAAAAAACACATTTCAAGGTATCGCGGACTTTTCTATAGGTTTGCCACATCTTGATATCACGCGCAACCACAATAAAGAGAAATAGATAACAGATGGAGAATAAGTAATTGGAACCCATACCAGAAAGTTGATCTCCTGCACCCTGTAATAGATGAAGGGAGTAATTTAGCCTTGCTCAAGTAACAGCAACACCAGTTGAACAATAAGATGATAAAGATATATGTACCTGTGAATAAATTTTTCGAGCTGCTTCCAACTGTGACATCTCGCCATCAAAAGTATTAACCAGTTCTAAAACTTCGGGTGTGCTTACAAATCGTACAAACCTGAAAATAAAATTATAACATGTACATATGAGATGTATTACTAGCGTGAATAGTCCTAAGAAAGTCGCGATGGTACTACCTCTCAAGCGTTCCCTTGGTGAACCACGCATCAGCTTTTTTACGTCTTCCAACTTCGAGCTTAACTGATTGTGCAGCAGAGGCAACTTGTTCCTCTGCAACCTTTAAATGTGCAACAAATGGTTTAATCAAGCCCGAAGCGAGTTTCTCCATGTAGGCTCCACTGGAAACAAACAATTCACATCTGGACAAAAGTAGCTCAAAGTAAATAACTATTTTACGAATGAACTATGATAATAAGGATATCAAACATAAAGAAGCAAATGTTCACCGTGAGCGCTTTGGTGAAAGCTGAAATACAGCATAATCTAGAGGCACATCCGACTTCATCTTTTCCATACTAGGGGATGAAATTATTTTCTTGGTCTTGCTTCATGTATGCACTTCCATCCCCTGAAACCTCTATAGATATCAACACATAACTACTCTTTGGACCATGCATATAATCGATCGCCTGCAACCACCTGCATTCCACTTATAGAAGTTAGACCCAAATTACAAATGCACCTAAAAACTATGCATAAATTCAGATTAAAGTATATCCAAAACCAGATGTGTGCTTCCAATCGAAACAATCAATAAGATGAAAAAACTAAAAAAAATACACACAAGATCTCCATTCAAAATCCAATCACTTAAAAATGTATTTGAAGACGAGCCATATCAACACCACAAAATCAATAAGTTGGGCACAATGCAATTCAAATTGAACTACATCAACACTACAAAATCAATCAGAAAATAAGCATAAAATCAGTATTCACTCAGATCTGATTATACAAAAACATAATTCAAATCCTAGACATCAACTCCGCATTATCACAACTCAATTATCAGCTCAACCTAAAGCAATGTGGCAATATTTAAACACTTACCACAACCACTAGCTAAAATAATCGGAAAAAAAAACACTAGTGAATCCAAACTAAACTTACTGTCTAAGAAACCACAAGACGATCGAGCAAAATCGAAAGCTAACCTCAATAATGTCAATGTGGGGATCTTCAATTCTCGAACCCGATCGTCGGATTCAAGGTCAGTTATCTAAAAATAAAATCCCCAACAACATTTAATTAACAAATGCGAGCTTCAGGAGGTGTTTTTCTTAGAAGTTTTAAATAACCCTACAAATGCGGCGGTTTTGGTTTATGCTTTACTCCTCCCTTTGCTGAAAATGCTGTGTGTGGGTACGTGTTTCTTCCTTCCTCAGCTTCTCTCTGTAAATATATATATATATATAAGAAACTGTACGTATAGAGAGAGAAAGTGGGGGAGTGGGGGAATGGAGGATGAAGAATGGAGTGGTGTTTGATGCTGTTATTGTTTGTGCTTTCAGACAAGTAATGTATTTTTTATTTTTTATTTTTAGTATTTGTTTGGTTTCACTTTTGTTGTTGGTAGTGTATAACAGTGATGTAAATATGTAAAATGTTTGAAATCTTAACAGAGGGAATAATGAAAAGACAAATGAGACAGTCACCAATGGTGGAAACTGTGGATGTTCTTTTTCCTTCATCTGTGGGTCTGAAATGACAGAAATACCCATGGGTGTGGTTTTTTTGGTGTGGTTTTTTTGGTAAAAGTTCAGTTAAAGATGTTAATCAATTCCTAATTACACTAACTCGACTTAGATTCTTGAAAGAAACACGAACACGACCAGAACATGAATATGACTAATATGAACCTGACACAAAATTACCAATATGTCTAAAATGTAATTAACCCGAAACCAAACACAAAAAATAGGCACCCATAAGTCCAGTCCAATGATTTTTTTGTTAGGAGCAGTCCAATGGATTTCAATTTCCCCTTCTAGTAAAATAAACTAATCAGTCCACTAAATTTCGGATTTTTCGGTTTTGTCTAAACTGTTTTTTCAATTTTATTTCTATTGTCTAGTTTTATAGGTTTGGAATTGGAGTTGATCTTGTGATTTTTTGTTATAAAACATTTTGTTGATGCCCGTTTTGGTCAACGACGCACGTAAAATGACTAGGACGAGGATAATATATCAAAGTAATATAAAGTAAACTAGAACTAGAATTTATAGAGTTTTTTATTAACAAGGACCGAGCTGAAATTCAAGTCAATTACCAGCTGGGGGTATTTATCTTATAGGTATTTATTGAGAATGGCAAAAGTCCGTTTTTAACAATAAATAAGTTCTATTTATACTATTACAATAATTAATGTAACAATTATTAGGTCTACAATACTAGTGGGACACTTATCGTTTCCTAGTTTTGCATGGCTAACAACATTATAATATTATTTGTTGAGTTGTCTTGACATTGTTCTGACATGTAGCATGTTTGTCTGCCAACGACATTTCATCTCGGTTGTCGATGACCTTCCAGCTCGTCTTGCCAAATTATATTCACAAGGCCTCTGGTCAAGGTGGTCGACCAAGCTACTCGGTCATCTGAGATGACAACTTGATCCTTTATTTGTGTGCTCATTTAGCTCGGAATTTGCCAGCTTTGCTCAGCTGTCATCACACTAAAATGATGAAGTGCGTGAAAACACATTTCAATGTCAATATATCTCTTATTGCGTTTGATTGAATTATTGTTCATTTTATTGCATCACTGTAAGAGTTCTGTTTTTTAATAGCTAAAGACTTTCTAATCAAATTTATGTGTTTATCCGTTGTCAAGACAGACTTTTTAATTTAAGACAAAATCAATAACCATAAAAGTTTGGTTAAGAATATCATGGCACGATACGGGCAAGAATTAAATTCAATCAATTAGTTATATATTAATTGACATACTTAGACGAACAGGAGAGCTAATTTTATTTGAACAATTGAACTTTCTTGAAGGGCAGAAAGTCGTGTGGTATGTGGAGTAGTGTACAGTTGTCATGTAAGATTATTATTATTATTATTATTATTATTATTATTATTATTATTATTATTTGAAAAAAATATAAAATTTTTTGGGGGCCCTTTTTTTTGTCCCCTAAATTGGGCTAAATTTTGGACCACTTTATAAACAGTGTCATTTTCTTAAATCCCTAGGAAAACCCTAAATTCAACGGCTATTTATGGATAAAAAAGTGAAAGTGACAAGGCAATTTATGTTGCTTCAGCAATCAGCAGCACCATTGATTTATCAAAATCTAAAAGAAAAATTCAATTGTAACCATTAATTTATATTAATTCAATAATACTAATATACCAGCCCCCCTCATTTTCTCAAGTTATAAGATTATTTTGTGTTTTCTTTTTTAAAAAAATGAATTATTTCGTACAGGCAATAAAAAAAAAAGAATTCTTAGAAATTATGCATTCTTAATATAAAAGCTGTGACTTCATTAGAATCAATTAAAAAAAATTCACAAGAAAAATGACAGTTTCAAACTATATGATATTGATAACTAACTATAAATAATAGTTAGTTACGTGTTGATTTGAAAAAGGCCATTGTAGCTCAAAATTATTTAAGAAATCCTCAAGAATGTCATTTTGAAACTATTTTATTGTTTTGGAATTGGAAAAAAGTTTAAACATGAATAGCGTGCAAATATGGATCTTAATGGGTCGGGTACACCCAGGCAGAGGACTGGCCCGTTAAAGAAAACAAAAGGCTCACGAGTCTAGCCCGACCCTCATCTCTTTAGACCCATACCCCCTATCCAAACTCGTGTCTAACAGGTAAGACCCGTCAACTTCATATATTTGGCCAATTTTACATTATTTTTATTCAGAATAGTGTTATAAAAAATTACATCAAATGCGATATTCATATAATTATAATTTGTAAGTATTATATGAATTATGAAAAAAACACCAACTACGTATACAAATCAAAAACTATTGAACAATATTATGCATACGCTACATATAAATCTAATTATATGTGTCGGGTTTGGGTGGATCCTACTATAATCAAAAGTACATCAAACCAATATTCTTATCATTGTATTATCTCTATATATAAACATTATATCTAAACTATTATCCTATTATATTCAATTCACAAATTTTCAAACACATGTAGTTGAACCGCATTGACCTATTTTACATCTAATATAATAAGTTTAAATAAGCGAGATTCGGATGTAGCTCACGTGATCAAAGAGATGTTATTCGTGCGGTGACATTCACCATCTTCCATTCCAAGACATCTCGTTTCTCCTTTCCCCTAAAAAAAAAAGAAAAGAAAATGCCCAAATAAGCCAAACTAAAACTTGTGATGCACATGGATATATGGATGGACATGGCAATCAAGTTTTCTTGCCTTCTTCCTCTTGTTCTTATTTTTCAAGCTTTTAGCCCCACCACACCTCCATCAATCTTACATAATTGAATCATTTTTGGATCTGGAAATTCCAATTTTTTGCCCCACTTTTTTTTTTTAAAAAAAAAATAAAATTAAAGCTTAGACTTGCATTTAAAGGTGGCCCATGAATTGAATGGTCGGTGGGGGTTTTGTGTGGTATGTTTGACTCATTGAGGGATGTTATAGTCCTAACTCCTATATACATATACCTTGTTAGTCATGTCTTTCATACTTAGATATTGTTGTAAAAATTTCTGTCTAACTTCTATTAGTTCTCGCTTAGATATTAGACATCTCTTGTTCGTCTATGCTATTCTTTCGATTAATAGGACCCGTCTAATCCCGCTCAGGTTCTGCCTAACCCCGTTTAAGCTCCGCCTAGGCGCTAGGTCTCAATCTGTTGCCCGACTGACGTCTAGCGCTTTTTAGAACAGTGTACTCAGGACATCCAAAAAAACAATTTTTGTTACAAGTTCATTGACATTTTTTGTAGAAATAAAGTGTAAAGTGAGTAGGGTACTCAATATTCGAAGGAAGAAAATAATGTCTTCTAGTTAACTAATGTTGCTCATTATATATCCAAATAAATATAAACAAAGTTATACTAGTTTTTATATTTGTCACGGGATTTGAATTTATAAAATTATGATTGAACAACAATATCATTTTAAAGGAATTAAAGTGCAACTAAATTCCCACTCTTATTTCCAAATTAAATGTACGCTTTATCTATTTAAAATAAATAAACAAATAAATGATAACATTCTTAAAAAAAATGAAATATTTAGACTAGTTCTTAGGCAATATAAAGCTCGTTATACCTCCTGGGCCTAAGATGGAACAATGTACTGAAGTCTTTAAATTAAAGTTCGGCCTATGAAACTTAGCTTACTCTACCTAGCCGAAATATTCACTTATAAAATTTGAAATTTGGACTTTATCCCATGTATGCCCTTAGGAATTTAATTTCTAGATCTGAAAATTCTTTCCCATACTAATTCCATCATCATTATAGGTGTAGTTCAGCTTCTAAACTTACGTCTGACTATACTTGAGGACAGTAACTTCCGGCTCCCTTATCATTGCCACCAATATAAACCGCATAATTTGCACGAATTGGCCAGTGTCTTTGATTGCATATAACCAAACTCAATTTGAATTAAGATTTACTAATATCGTTTGATTGTTTGCTTACATCAAGTCCAACAAATATAATGAAGGAGACTAATTTGTCTAAATAAATTTCAAACCTGAAATCTACTTAGGGTATCTCATCATGTCCATTTTGGAAAATGTTGTTGCTTATCCGAAAATCATGCATGTAATCATGTTTTTGGTGCACCTAAATTGGACATGTAAATTGCATCTTCATTTACTAATTGAAGCTTAAAAAAATGTTAAATATATTTAATTTTTAGTAAAGCAAAAACATTATATTGACCCTTTTTGACTTTAATCACCACCAAACATGCATTATGAATAATTTTTTAATCACTTGCTTTGAATTCATTTAAATATTATATTCATTTGCACAAAAATCTATGCTTGGTAACTTTGAAATGCAATTTAAATCCATCTAGACTTCTAGTAACCACATAAAGCAAGAAATTGTGCTGAGAAGCCAAAAGTTCGTCCATCCTCATGTTACTATTTTTTAAACATTTCTATATTAGTTAAATTCATCTTAAGTCCTTTTCATTCTGTAAGGTTTTCCTAATTGACAAATCTATAGATAAATCACTAAGTCACAGAAAATGTTCTTTTGATGTAGTGGAATAATTGTAAAAATGGGTCAATTAATGATCCAAGAAATGGCCAAGAACAACCATTTTATTATTTATATAATAGGGATAATTACAAAACACCCATAAGGTTTGGGCTAATTACAAAAAAATCCAGAGTTCTTTGACAATTACAAAAAATCCCTTGAGATTTGATTCCTTCTTACATTTTTTCAGGTGATTTTCGAAAATATTTCAAAAAAAAACCCTAGCATTTACAAAAAAAAAGAAAAATTACAGTTACCCCCTTAAATTTAAGACAAAACGAAATCTGAAAGGGTATTTTGTAATTTTGAAACATATCTGGGTTTTTCATAATTAACCCAAACCTCGGGGGTGTTTTTGTATTCTTTATGTTGATCCTACTGATTAATTTGTGGGATAAATATAAAATATGGAGGGCACATTAACAAGAGCATGACGTTTGGGTCCATTATAACCAAATAGGATTTTCCTTTCATTAATTATGTATAACTTGTAATGGTCCAAGTCCAACACTACTATATATACTAATTAATCTCCTTTAACTGTTAATTACTCAAGGAAAAATTTCCTTAGGAAGATAACAATAACATTAGATAATAATAAAAAGAAAAAAAACTCAACGTCTCGTAGCGGATTGAATAAAAAAAAAAGTGAGGGTCAAAATTAAGAAAATAAAAAATAGTTTGACAAGGACTCGAGAGGAAAAAAACATGGTTTAATGAAGTGTTATGAATTAGATTTCTGACATATGGAGGTCAGAAAATAGATAGCGCGTAATAACAATTTCTCTTACTGAAATAATAATAATAATAATAATAATAATAATAATAAAACAAAAATCAGCACGCATTGTGTTGACAAGTATTTATGACAATAATTCTTTCCTAAAAGTTAAATAAGAAAAAAATTAAACAAAGTTATATTGTAATATGTCAAGCGTCAAATAAACTATTAACAAAATATATATGTATATAGAGATAATTACAAAATGCCCCCTAAGGTTTTGGCTAATTACAAAAAATCATGAGAGTTTTAAAAATTACAAAAGATCCCTAAATTTAAGGAGATTACTGTAATATTTTGGTAAACGTAAGGAGAGCTTTTGAAATGTTATATGAAGGAGGGAAATGTAATGCGAATCAAAGATAATTTTTTTTTTTTGTAATTTCCAAATATTTCTAGTTTTTTTTTTTTTTTTTTTGTAATTAGCCTGACCTCAGGGGTGTTTCTATGATTATCCCTATATATATAAATACATAGCTCATTTTTTAGATGATATCAATATTATTGTACACACATGATCACATTCACATATAGTGTCACAATTTGAATTAGGGGTAATTCGGGCCATAGGGTTGGGTTCATGTTTAGTTTTGGGCTGATTTCGGGTTGCTTAAAATACAGAAAAATTAATTAAAATATAGAATAACTATGTTTTAGACAAATTGGTAACATCGTGTCAGATTCATATCAATCGTGTTCGGGTTCTGATTTCTCATGTTCGTGTTTTGATTTCTCTCGGTAATTTTGGGTTGGATTCTTGTCGGGTTCGTGTCAGGGATTGACACCCCTAATTTGAATGTTATATTGTTTTTAAACAAAACAGAAGACCAATGAATTACAAAGAAAACAACCAGAAAAGTCATTTCATCAAATTCTTGAAAATGCTTCTTTCAATTCTATTTGATCTTAACAAAATTATATATCCATGCCAATGTGCCGGCGCTAATTTTATTAACTCAGAGCCGGCTTGCCAAAACTACGACAATATTATTAGTTGCTCTTCATTTTAATATTAGTACATGTAACTGCAGTTTCAACAGCTTTGAGATTCAAATAATTACAAACTAAAGAAGCACAAGAATACAAGATATTATGACCAGTCATTATCCATTAAATTAAGGGATAATTACAAAAACTACATTGAGGTTTAACCTAACTAAAAAAAAAAAATCCAGTTATCTTTGAAAGTTACAAATGCCCCCATAGGGCATCTCCAGCAGTGCTGGAAAATAGCGATGTGCGCTATTTGTGCACTCCAAAGATCGTGCCACTTTTCTATCAGATTGTAGCGTTCTTCTGATGCGGCGCCATTTGTGGCGTTGTATCAGAAAGCAAATGCTTACTACTTCTTCTTTTTTTTTTTTTGTTTTATTTTTTTTTGTTTTTTATGGGTTTATTTTAAATTTAAATATTATTATTAATTTTACATTTCAATTAATTTAATATAAAGAAATACTAAAATTAACTCAATCATATGTAATGATTTTAAAAATAATACAATATATGACTTTATGAATTGTTATTTTAATTTTGTATTAATTTCATTAAATTTACATTTTTTTTGAATTTGTTTAATTTTAAAAATAAAATATTTGATAATATTATATTAAATAAAATTACTTATGTAATACTTTTATCAATTATAAATGTAATAAAAATAAATATTTAATGAATAAAAGAAGGAATTTTATAAAATACTATTTTTAAAGAAAGTAAGAAATCATTTGGAGATGAAAATGCAGATTTTGACTAAAATAGTCAAACTTTTTGATCAAAGAGTCAATAAAACCACCTGAGATGGTCTTATAGTGTTACAAATACCCTTTGAGGGTTTTATTTATTTAAGTAATACCTCCCTCTTGAGTAGGGTTGCAATCAAACTGAGTCGAATTGAACTTTTGACAGTTTGAGCTTGTCTTGTTTATTATCGAGTCAAGATCGAACCTAATCGAATCTAAAAGAGCTTAGTAAATATCAATTTCATTTATTTTAATGAGCCTCGTGAGTTGTCGAGCTCAGACGAGCTTTTTGCAAGTGGATCTCTGCATAACTCATGAACCATTTGGTTCATCTGCGGTCATACTATTAAGGGTGCAATTTATAAAATAGAAACAAATGTCAACAACAACGATTGATTCATTTTTGTAATTAGACTAAACCTATAGGGCACTTTTTGTAATTAACCCTTAAACCAATCATTAAAATATTTTCAAACATCAAACAACAACAACAACAACTTGCGGCAAATCCCAAGTAATATTCCTGCTCGTTTTTCATATGAATTGTCGAAAAAAAGGCGATTATCCCAACTTCCATAATCAAAAATCTTGTGGCCAATTAATTCACTTCATCATCATCTCCTTAATTCCCATTCAACACTCTGAAACACTAAAAAAAAAAAAAAAAAAAAAAAAACTCTGATTTCCATCCATGGCTCTTGATCCTTCATTCGAGACCGAAAATTCATGGACAAACAATAACAACACTCCTCAAAGACGACGTCGTTCAAAACACACAACCACTCCAGCTACATCTCACCATTTCTCCACCTCATTCACAAGCTCAAACTTCTCCCAACCACCGTACCGCCGCCGCCGGAACCCCACTCCGGCGACCCCTTTCGCCACCGACGACGACAAATCGTGGCAGAACGAACTCTCCTGGCAATTCCAGCCCACCGGCTGGCAAGAGAATCGCAATCTCGGGGCGGCTCTCACCCCCTGGACCCCCGCCACGTCAGCACCCACGCCGTCTAGCCGGATTTTCCGGCGATCGGCAAATGATTACTACCTTTCACATGGCGGTAATTTTCAGAGCTTCAGCAATCCTCATTACGAGAGTTCTTATTCTGGATTGCCGTCGGGACGGCTCGAGCTGCAGAGCTACGTCGCCGCCAGGGGTAATTTCGGAAATTCAAAAAATCGAATCTTGTCGAATATCAATGAAGAGGGGACCACGAGTCCTGGCGGCCCACGGGACGACGTGGACCGCCAGATCCGCGTGATAGAGACGTATCGTGATTGCAAGCACCACGACGACCCGCGGTGGTTCTCTGTATCGCGTGCTTACATGCATGATGATTTCGACGTTGATCGTGGGAATTTATCGACGTCAGAGTATATTTATAGTAATAATTGCCATACCCGCCACGATTATTCGGCTAGGCAGCCGAATAATAATGTGAATGTAGAATATGTGGAAGAGGATGATGATGACGAAGATGAATCTGACGTGGCGCCAAAATCGGTTGGGCTGTTTGGTTTGTTTCGATATTCGACGAAGTTGGATTTATTGTTAATGTTGTTTGGGTGTTTGGGGGCTTTGATCAATGGAGGTTCTCTTCCTTGGTATTCTTTTCTATTTGGGGATTTTGTGAACAAACTTGCTAAAGGACAAGACCAGGACAAACATCAGATGATGAAGGATGTGGATAAGGTATGCATGTTTTTTTTTTTTGTGTGTGTAGTTGATAGGTAGGAGGAGGTTAAATTGCAATTTTAGTCCAGTAATTATACGGATGGGATCTTTTATTCCAGGATGGTGTTTCATTTCATATTCCACCGCACGGATGATTGACACGTGTATGCAAGTCGCCATATTAAAACCCCACAATTTAGACTTGATTTATGCTCCAAAATTAATATGGCAACTTGTATACACGTGTCAATCATCCGTGTGGTGGAATAGAAGATGAAACATCATCCTGGAATCGGATGGGATCTTCTATTCCAAAACCGTGTTTCATCTCTTATTCCAACCGTGTGGATAATTGACACGTGTATTACACTTACCATGTTTATTTTCAAGCATAAATCAAGCATAAATTGTGGGGTTCTAATATGGTAAGTGTAATACACGTGTCAATCATCCACACGATTGGAATAGGAGATGAAACACGGTTTTGGAATAGAAGATCCCATCCGTCCTGGAATAGGTGGCGACAATAATTATTCTGCAACACGATTTGCAAAAAAAAAGGTTAAGTTTTTTTAAAGTAACTATTGATTTCAATCATTTGGTGGCCGAAATTAAAAAGTTCAACGTTTTCGATCAAACTTGCTGACGTGGAAACCAATTACACTTATGTGGACATCCTCTGGGACAAAAACTTAATTAGGAATAAAGACTCATCTCGAGGATGTCCACACAAGTAAAATTGGTTTCTACATTAGCAAGATGGTCAGAAATGTGCACGCAATGATTTTTCTGACAAAATATTTGGTGATCAAAGGATTGAAATCAAGAATTTCTCTGAGAATTATGGGGCTTTTCTGCAAATCGTAATTTCTGTAAGCCACTATTGCCACCCCAATAGCTACAGTGCAATTTAGCAGGTAGAAGAAGCAAAGCACACAATTTAAATAACATTTTTATGACTATTCTATAATAAATTTCAAAACATGAAGTTTAGTTGAATAATAATTCTTATCCCAAATTGCCTTAACTAGTTTAGCTGTTTGATCTTATTTCATTACTGATGCAATGCTGGCATGTTTAATCACTTATAGATATGTCTGCTTATGACTGGATTGGCAGCAGTGGTTATGGTTGGAGCTTACCTAGGTAAAAAACACTTAAATGTCCTCTTTTAATTTAGGGATAATGATAAAAACTACCTCCAAGGTTTGAGCTAATAACAAAAAACCCAGAAATTTTTGAAAATAAAAAAATCCCTTGAGACTCAATTTTGTATTACATTTTGCCCCATTGATAAGCAAAATTCAAATACACCCCTGAATATTTGTAAAAATATTATAGTTATCCCCTTACATTCGAGATAGTACCAAACCTCAAAGGATCTTTTGTAATTTTGAAACTTCTCCCTCTTATTGGGAATAACAAGAGCATCTCTCAATACTCAAATTAGTTTCATATCTGAAGCGAGTTTTCAAGAAACTGCTCGAGTTTTAGCAAAAGCAGCTCTCCGGGGTCGAATCGATTGGTTGAAAGGTCTGAAAGAGAACGTTGTTTTGGGGGGTATGATACCGGTTGGTACCGGATTGAAAGGATTAGTGTCCCCTATACAACATAACAAGAGCTCTTTGGAAACAAAAAAAAAACAATCTATTCGAGGGGAAATGAGAGATATTTTGTTTCACCATAGAAAATTATTTGATTCTTTGTAATTACCCCAAACTTTAGGGTAGTTTTTGTAATTATTTCTTGGGATAATTACAAAAACACCCTTGAGGTTTGTGCTAATTACAAAAAAACCCATAGTTTTTAGAAAATTACAAAAACCCCTTGATGATTCCGTCTTACATTTTTCCCAGTGATTTTCAAAAATATTTCAACAAAACCCCTCATATTTACAAATATATTACAATTACCCCCCTTAAATTACAAAATGAAACCTGAAACATCTCTGGGTTTTTTTGTAATTAACCCAAACCTCGGGGGTGTTTTTGTAATTATCCCTTTAATTTATCCCTCTCAAGGAACCTCAAGTTTCTGTTGTGTGCATTTTACTAATTCCAGTATTTTTTCTCTAATGACAGAAATCACTTGCTGGAGAATAATTGGTGAAAGATCAGCTCATAGGATTAGAACTGAGTATCTAAGAGCTGTTTTGAGACAGGATGTAGGATTTTTTGACACACAAATAAGTACAAGTGATGTCATGCATGGGATTTCTAGTGATGTTGCACAAATTCAAGAAGTGATGTCAGAGAAGGTTGGTGATGTTCTGTTTTTAAAGCTTTTTGTGAAATTGTGACTTTCTTTAGCCATTTTTTCCGGATAATTACAAAAACACCCCTGAGGTTTGGGTTAATTACAAAAAAAACCCAGACACTGTAATATTCTTGTAAATGTTAAGGGGTTTTTTGAAATATTTTCGAAAATCACCGGGAAAAATTTAAGACGTAATCAAAGGAGTTTTTTTTGTAATTTTCAAAGAACTCTGGGTTTTTTTTGTAATTAGCCCAAACCTTAGGGGGTGTTTTTGTAATTATCCCTTTTTTTTTGGTTGGGACCAATTTTGACTGTTTGATTTGTAATGCAGATGGCACATTTTGTTCATCACATATTTACCTTCATCTGTGGATATATTGTTGGTTTCTTGAAATCATGGAAGGTGTCTCTAGTAGTTTTTGCAGTGACCCCATTGACAATGTTTTGTGGCATTGCTTATAAGGGTATATATGGTGGCCTAGCTTCAAAAGAAGAGGTAAAAAGAATACAGCATAACCACTAGTGATTGTCAGCTTTTAGCCGGAAAAAAAATAGCTTTTAGTGCTTTAGATTTCTAATTATACTTTTGGTTTCGTCTTGAAATATATAAAAGCATGCTTACAACTAGTTCATCAAACACTCTCTTTTAATTTTATCAACTTTCAACTTTTATTTACAAATAGGGATAATTACAAGAACACTCCTGAGGTTTGGACTAATTACAAAAAAACAGAGATATTTCAAATTTACAAAAGAAGTCCCTCAATTCTGATTTTGTCTTAAATTTAGTGGGGTAACTGTAATATTTTAATAAATCTCAAACGGGTTCTTATGAAGTGGAAAGTGAAGACGGAAACAGACCTCAAGGGGTTTTTTGCAATTTTCAAAAATCTCTGGGTTTTTTTGTAATTAGACCGAACCTCAACGGGTATTTTGTAATTATCCCTTACAAATATTACTGATTCTCAACTGTTTTCACCTCTACTATAGTAATTCTTCGCCCGATTTTTACTAACTTCTGATTCTCAACTGTTTTTACCTCTACTATAAAAGCAGAAGTTTTTGCAAACACTCTCTTAATATAGTAATTCATCGCCCGATATTTTGCCGTCACATTCCTAAACTAAAAAATCTTTTTTTTTGAAAGGGCTCTTACAGGAAAGCTGGCAGCATTGCAGAACAAGCCATAAGTTCAATCAGAACTGTGATTGCTTTTGTAGCAGAGGATACTTTAGCTGAAAGATATGCAGATTTGCTTGATAGATCAGTGCCTTTGGGAGCAAAACTTGGGTTTGCCAAGGGTGCTGGAATGGGGGTTATTTATTTGATCACTTATGCAACATGGGCATTGGCTTTTTGGTATGGCTCAATTTTAGTCTCAAGGAAACAACTCACAGGTGGTGATGCCATTGCTTGCTTCTTTGGTGTTAATGTTGGGGGCAGGTACCACATTCCACTTTTTATTTCTTGTTCATTAAATTTCGGGTTAATTACAAAAAGTACCCTTCCCGGCTAACTTTCAGATTTGATTCAATGTTAAATTAAGGGGCTAAATGTAATATTTTTATAAATGTGATGGGGGATTTTGACAAGTTTTTTGCTTATGAAGGGGGTAAATATTAGACACAACAAAACCTCAGGGTTACATTTTGTAATTTTGAAAGTTATCTGGGGTTTTTTATAATTAGGTCAAATCTCAAGGTACTTTTTGTAATTAACCCTTGCGAAATTGTCAAACTGGTCCTATAACGAATTTCAAAATTGGTCCGGTTCGTTTTTAGATTTTCTATTTAGTCATGTGAGTATTAAAATTGTTCAATTTTAGCATTTTTCCGGCGGAATGTTCAAATTTTGATTCACCCAAAAACCGCCGGAAATAAAGAAAATCCACAATTTTGGGCCTCATGTGCATGTCATGTGCCAATTTTTGGTGGCTTTTGAATATTCCAGCGAAAATATGACTAAAATTGATCAGTTTTTATACTTTCGGAACTAAATGAAAAATTTAAAAACAAACATTTTTAAACTCCCCGAATTACAAGACCAATTTGACAATTTTGCCTAAAATTTCTCATGATCCCATATAGCTGACAATGGGTTGGGTCAGACGAGCACAACCCTAGCCCAAGTCATAAAATCATGCAGAGTTAGGCCGACCCAAAATTTCATCGGCCTTATTTATTGTGGCTGGGCCTAGCCTAACACGTGTATTTGTGGTTGGACCATTCGGGCCTATTGGTTTGGGCTGGGCCAACATAAACCTTGTCCTTTTCGGGCCTCTAAAATGAAGCCCAACCCATCCCTAGATGTAGGCCGGACAATTTTGCCAGCTCGTCCTACAAATGACATTCTCATAAAATCCACGGGATAATTACAAAACCTAAACCTACCTGTGATGTTTAGCCTAATTATATAAAAACTCAATTATTCTCATTGACATTTGTTTCTATATTATAAACTCCCCCCCTATGAAAGGAGATATATGTTCAGTACCGGTATTTATAATTTTAAAAGATAATCGACAGTTTATTTTTGTAATTAGGCTAAACCTCTGGGGTATGTTTTGTAATTATCCTTATTTTATATTGCAAGCAAAAAACTTCATCTTTTTCCT
This sequence comes from Rehmannia glutinosa, assembly GCA_016081115.2. Lineage (NCBI taxonomy): Eukaryota > Viridiplantae > Streptophyta > Magnoliopsida > Lamiales > Orobanchaceae > Rehmannia > Rehmannia glutinosa. Next base: position 1,803,188 of record CM071933.1, on the reverse strand, counting down.
TGTATTACTGACCTTGTGAAAAAAATCGAGTTTTTATTTTAATTCTTTTTTTCGCAGTTTACAGGCGATTCGAGGAAAGGGTTTGTTTCCCGACTTCCAATCAACACTATGTTTTCTTTACTACAGGGGATTGGCATTGGCACTATCATATTTTGCACAATTCTCACAAGGAACAGTAGCAGCTAGCAGAGTATTTGAAGTAACTGACAGGATACCAGAAATTGATCCGTACAGTCCCGAAGGTAGAAAACCATCAAACGCGCGTGGGAAAATCGAATTTAGAGGCGTTTGTTTTGTTTATCCATCCCGTCCAACAATCCCAATCCTCCAATCCCTCAATTTAGTAATCCCACCAAACAAGACGCTAGCATTAGTGGGTGTAAGTGGAGGTGGGAAATCAACCATTTTTGCTCTTATTGAAAGGTTCTATGATCCAAACCAGGGTGAGCTCAATATTTTTGTATCAGACCTTTTTAATATTTGGGATAATTACAAAAACACCCATGAGGTTTGGGTTAATTACAAAAAAAACATACATGTTTCAAAATTATAAAAAAAAAACCTTCAGGTTTTTAAGGGGGGTAACTGTAATATAGGAGGGTAACTGTAATATATGTGTAAATGCCAGGGGGTTTTATGAAATGTTTTCGAAAATTACCGGGAAAAATGTAAGACGGAATCAAACTTCAAGGGGTTTTTTGTAATTTTTTTTTTTTGGTAATTAGCCCAAACCTTAGGGGCAGAGGCGGAGCTAGACAGTTCATTTTGGGGGGGCTAATTAATTTTGGGGGCCTAAATCACTAAAAAAATAAATACTTAAACACCAAACTTTAATATTTAAAATAAAATATGTATATAATATGGAATTTTTGAAACTTTAGCCCCCCACTTAGCCACAAGATACGCCCCTGCTTAGGGGTGTTTTTGTAATTATCCCTTAATATTATTGTCTTGTCCTCTGATTTCTTTTGTGATAATTACAAAAACTACCCTAAAGTTTGGTCTAATTACAATGGCTAAATTGCAGTTTTAGTAAGGGTTGGCAATAATGGTCACTATTTGCAAAAATGTCCTATAACTTTTTTTTAAAAAAAAAAAATCTTGATTTCAATCTTTTGGTCGTCGTAAATTAAAAAAATTTCCAGAAAATCACTTATCCACATTTTCGGCCAAACCACTTAGTGGACTTCCTCCAAGTAAGTTTGGCTTGTTGATTGAGACAAAAACTTAAGAAAGATAAGATCATTTGAACAATATCAAAATAAGCATAATTTATTTCTACATCAACGGATTTGGTCGAAAACGTTGACACATGGATTTTCCCGACCGACTAAAGGACTAAAATCGAAAGTTTTTTAAAAGTTACAGGATGTTTTTGCAAATCATAATTTATGTACGACCATTATCGCCAACCCTTTATAGTCACAGGACTAAAATTACAATTTATACAAAAATCTCTAGTTGTTATTCAAAATTACAAAAAACCATTTATATTGGTATAAACACCCATTGATATTTGTGTTTACATTACAAATACTCCTCAAAAGAGAAATAGATTTCAAGGGTATTTGTAACTTTGAACGATAACTGTTTTATTTCTTGCCTTTAATGGAATTAGGGATAATTACAAAAAACCCCTAAGGTTCAGGCTAATTACAAAAATAACCCAGAAATTTTTGAAAATTACAAAAAAACCCTTGAGGTTTGATTCCACTTGCATTTCACCTTTCAGAAGCAAAAAACATTTCAAAAACCTTCCTAATATTTCTATAAAGTATTTTAATCACCCCTTTAAATTTAAGACATAATCAAATCTGAGGGGCTTTTTATAAATTTGAAATATCTCTGTTTTTTTTGTAATTAGCCTAAACCTCAGGGGTGTTTCTGTAATTATCCCTTAGAATTAAGTTAAACCATAGGGGTAGTTTGTGAAATTAATAACTTTTTTATATCAAACTGAAATTTGAGTTGAATTATCAGGCTTTATCACTTTGGATGGTCATGATTTAAGGACATTGCAAGTGAAATGGCTAAGAGATCAGATAGGCATGGTTGGTCAAGAACCAGTTCTATTTGCAACAACCATTCTTGAAAATATTATGATGGGAAAAGAAAATGCCACCATGAAAGAGGCTATTAGAGCTTGTATGGCAGCCAATGCTCACACTTTCATCTCTGATCTTCCACAAGGCTATGATACTGAGGTTAATATTGAGATACAATTTCCCATAATTTTTTTGGTTAATTACAGAAACACCCTTGAAGTTTTATCTAATTACGAAAAAAACCCAATCTTTTTTTTTTTTTGAAATTACAAATACCCTGTTCATATTTGTTTCTCTATGAATTGCGCCCTGAGGTATTTGTAATATGTAATTTATGAGTATTTGTAATTTTGAAAGATATCTGGACTTTTTTGTAGTTAGGCTAAATTTTAGGGGTCGTTTTTATAGTTTACCTTAAGGGATAATTACAAAACACCCCCAAGGTTTGAGCTAATTACAAAAATATCCAAAGATGTTTCAAAATTACAAAAACTCCCTCGGGTTTGATTTTGTCTTAAAATTAAGCGGTTAACTGTAATATTCTACAAATATCACGGTAGTTTTTTGAAATATTTTTTGCTTATGAAGTGGGAAGATATAAGCAGAATCATACCTTAAGGAATTTTTTGTAATTTTAAAAATCTTTGGGTTTTTTTTGTAATTATCCCAAACCTCAGGGGGTTTTATATAATTATCCCTTACCTTAATTGCTAGGGATAAACCCCCATAAGGTTTTGGCTAGTTAAAAAAAACCAAAGTTTTTGAAAATTACAAATTAAAACCTTGAGGTTTGATTCCGTCTTACATTTTTCATAAGCAAAAAACCATTTCAAAGTCCTTCTAATATTTATAGAAATACTCCTCTGACATAATCAAACCTGAGGGGGCTTTTTGTGATTTTGAAACCTCTGTGGGTTCCTTTGTAATTAGCCATAACCTCAGGGGTTTCTCTGTAAATATCCCTAATTTCTAACATGGATATCGAAAACTTCGGTTTGCAGGTTGGCGATCGAGGAACTCAACTCTCCGGTGGCCAAAAACAACGTATAGCGATCGCTCGAGCAATGATCAAAGATCCGAAAATCCTCCTCTTGGATGAGGCCACAAGTGCCTTAGATGCAGAGTCTGAAGTTGTGGTCCAAAAGGCCATTGACAAGATATCCATAGGCAGAACAACCATCATCATTGCTCACAGGCTAGCCACGGTCAAGAACGCCCACACGATAGTCGTGCTCGACCGCGGTTCAGTGATCGAAACCGGTAACCATCAAGAGCTCATGCAAAAACAAGGAGCCTATTTTGATCTCATCAAACTTGCCTCAGAAGGGATCTCACAGCCTTTGGCGGTCCAAAACGATCCGCCAAAGACTTTGGATTTCCCCGAGCACGATAAGTCCACACACGACGTGTCAAAGACGTACGAAATGTCGAAAGAAAAAGAAGACGATCGACCAAAGTCGAGAAGTTATAAACTTGGTGATGTTTGGAGATTGCAAAAACCAGAGGTACCTATGTTGATAGTGGGACTTTTTTTAGGTATGGTTGCAGGGGCAATTTTGTCAATCTTTCCTCTAGTTCTTGGCCAAGCTCTAAAAGTCTACTTTTTAAAAGATGTGGTTAAGTTGAAAAGGGAAGTTGGATATCTATGTTTGGTTATAGTTGGACTAGGATTTGGTTGTATAATCTCATTGACAGGTCAGCAAGGTTTTTGTGGTTGGGCTGGAACAAAGCTAACTAAAAGAGTTAGAGACTTGTTATTCAGAGCTATATTGAGACAAGAGCCTGGCTGGTTCGATTCGAACGAAAATTCGACTGGAATACTCGTCTCAAGGCTGTCGATCGATTGTGTGACCTTTCGTTCGGTTCTTGGAGACCGTTTGTCCGTCTTGCTAATGGGATTGAGTTCGGCCGGTGTCGGGTTAGGTATCGCGTTTTTTCTTCAATGGAGGTTAACTTTGTTGGCTGCTGCTGTTACTCCTTTAACGCTCGGGGCGAGCTACTTGAACTTGATTATCAACATCGGGCCGAGATTAGACAACACTTCTTACGCCCGAGCTAGCACGATCGCTGCAGGGGCGGTGTCTAGTATACGAACCGTGGCGACGTTTGGCACGCAGGAGAATATCGTCCAGTCGTTCGATCAAGCTCTAAATGAGCCTAGACGAACGTCGGTTAAGAGATCACAAGTTCTCGGATCGGTCCTCGGGTTTTCTCAAGGAGTTATGTATGGAGCTTACACTTTAACTCTCTATTTCGGCGCGTATCTCGTGAAAGAAGGCTACACGAATTTTGGGGTCGTGTATAAGATTTTCTTAATACTTGTCCTAAGTTCGTTTTCGGTTGGACAGCTGGCGGGCCTAGCGCCAGATACCTCAACGGCTGGTAACGCTATACCGGCCGTTTTGGGTACTATTAACCGTCGGCCTTTGATAGGGGACGACGGTAAGAAAGGGAGGAAACTTGAGAGTTCGAAGGCGTTTGATGTTGAGTTCAAGAAAGTGACGTTTGCGTATCCGTCTAGGCCGAATGTGACCGTGTTGAGGAATTTTAGTCTCAAGATTAAGTACGGGACGATGGTGGCATTGGTGGGAGGGAGTGGGTCGGGAAAGTCAACGGTCGTGTGGTTGACTCAACGGTTTTATGATCCGATAAGGGGTAAGGTTTTGATGGGAGGCGTCGACTTGATGGATCTTGATTTGAAGTGGTTGAGACGACAGATTGCTTTGGTCGGGCAAGAGCCATCGCTCTTCGCGGGTAGCATAAGGGACAACATTGCGTTCGGGAATACGAACGCGTCGTGGGCTGAGATTGAGGAAGCTGCAAAAGAAGCTTATATTCACAAGTTCATCTGTAGTCTTCCTCAAGGATATGAAACAGAGGTAATTTTCTGATACATGATTTTAGAGTGCAAAGTGTTATTTTAGTATTCTGTTGAGGTTCAGTATTTGCAGTTTGCATATTCTATTACCAGCTACTGATTAATAGGATAACAAACTTATTTTTAAGACTTTCAAGATGTGAAGTACTAAGGGAGTGTTTGAAAAAACTTGTGCTTTTAAAGGAGGTGAGTTTTTTTAGCTGAATCGGAAAGTAGTTGATAATCAGAAGTTGGTTATGTTTGCAAAGAAAAGCTAAAAGTTGAATAGGTTAAAAGAACTAGGTAGTGTTCTGCAAAAACCTCTGCTTTTAGAAGAAGTCTAGAAGTGATTTATTGTTAGCAAAAGTAAAAGTAGTTGAGATCAGAAGTTGGTAACGTTTGCAAATAGAATCAGAAGTTGAAAATGTTTGGTGAAAAAAGTTGTAAAAATGTTTATTTATTTGTAAAAGTCAAACCAGAAGCAGAATCAGAAATCTAAAGCAACCTTTTCTTTGCTTTTAGATTCTGATTAAATTATCGGAAGCAGAAGTTGACACTTGCAAACACTAAAAATTGAATTATTTTTCCAGTCAAAAGGTGAAACATTTTTTTTAGTGGTTGCAAAACTCTGAGTGTGTGGCGAGTTGCTTTTTTTGTATGTAAAAGTCGAACCAGAAGTAGAATCAGAAATCTAAAGCGTTCTCCTACTTTTACATTCTGTTTAAATTATCAGAAGCTGAAGATGACATTTGAAAACACTAAAAACTACCTTATTTCCTTTTGTCAGCCAAAAGCCGACAATCACTTTTGTTATATTACCTGTAGTTAAATTTCTTCTCTTCATTTGGGCACACAGGTTGGTGAGAGTGGGCTACATCTATCAGGAGGACAGAAGCAGAGAATCGCTATTGCACGAGCGATTTTAAAGAAGTCAAAAGTGCTTCTACTGGATGAAGCAAGCAGTGCATTGGACCTGGAATCCGAAAAACACATCCAAAACGCGCTTAAGATGGCCTCCAAACGTGCCACCACCATCGTGGTGGCCCACCGCCTCTCGACTATCAGAGAAGCCAACTTCATTGCTGTTATGAGGGACGGTGCTGTGGCCGAATATGGAGACCACGACACGCTACTGGCTGCCAACTTAGACGGCATTTACGCTAACTTGGTACGTGCAGAAAGAGAGGCAATGGCATTTGCTTAAACTGTGTGTATATGATCAGAAAATATTGACATTCATCCATTTTTGGCCTAAAAGTGTAGGTCATAATAAAAGATCTAGGACATTTAGCAGATTGGCAATTTTAGTCCTGTAACTTCTTGATGTGGCAGCTTCGGTCCTTGACGGTTTTACCCTTTAGTCAAAATTGTAATTCCAATCCTATAACCTTTTACAATTGTAGGTATTTTGGGTATTTAAGCTAAAGGACAAGAGTATTGTGGATACAAATGGAATATCGAAACACCAAACTGAGACCAAAACTGCACAAAATCAGGACCAAAATTGCACAATTTAGAACTTTTGAGTTCAAATTGTAAAGAAACAAAATCATACATGATCGAAATTGCTACCGGACCAAAATTGCTAGCCCCGGATAATTATGGGACCAGTTTTGCAATTAAGCCTTTTCAAGTATCAGACACATTGAGCTCAGAGAAAAATGAATAACTGGAGTTTGTAAATGATCAATTCCATTGAAGTATCTTGGATTATTGTTGTTGAGTTTGTTGAAGAACATTAGATTTTTTGTAGTAAAATAAAGAAAATGGATCAAATATGATGGCAAGTTTAGGAAATGAAAAAGAGTACTAATAAGGGCAGCTGATTTTCACCCTCCAACTAGATACATACATTTCAGTGCCTTTACTTCTAGAGAAAAACATGCAAAGAAACTTACCTGTACAACATTACTTCTTTAGAAAATGGTTTCATAGCTTGTCCTAACTTCGTCGGGACGAGGGACGAAGCTGGAGAGCCAGAGCACATGCCATATTCTCATAAAAACGATTCGAGTGATCATTAGGCATGTGCCCTGCTTCTCCAGCTTCAGCTAACCTGATCCCATATTCTATTCGTATTTGATTCATCGATGATTTTTTTTTTAAAGTTGAGTTTGACACCAATATCCCAGGATAGAATGAAAAATCAATCTTGAGAACCATTTTTAGTTAACCTTAGACAAGATAACCTTACTTCTACAAGAAACATATATTTATTTCATACAAAGTACTTTTTATTGAGTTAAGCAATGTTTAAATAAGCTTTGTATATCTTACACTCCATTTGCAGTTCATTATGGTGGATCCCCACAAAGAACATTTGGGAAGCTTTTTGTTGGTTTGGTGGGGTTGATGATCTTGAGGGCTTGCCTAAAAACTCAGGGCTCCTTTGGTTTTTTTTTTTTTTTTCAAGTTTTCAGTATTTTTAATGTAGGTTTATTAATATTTGTGTTAAAAGAGGATATGTTTTAGATGTAAAATTTGTTTGGGTTTGATTTTATGTTGTAAATATATTGTTGTAAAGAGTTTTGGGTTATTATATTATTTATATTTGTCAGTGGTGGACCCATGTTCAAATATTTAAATGTGAGAAGGTGATATGTAATGAAATGAATGGTGTGGGATCCACATCTTTTGAATCAATTGTAATGATTTTGTATAGGTTTTAGGTTTTAGGTTTTAGGTGTAATAATTGGACCATATTTCCTAGTTCATATACTTAAACAATCAACCACTCATGTTCATCTGGATGATATGCGTTATTCATCCAATGTTGTGGAATAATAAGTGGAATAGGAGAATGAAATATGAAATTTGGTCCCGTAATAATTATGTGTTGGTTTTGTGAATATTGATAATTGTAGATGCGAAAATTGTTAGTGAAAAGTAGGTAAACAAAAATGAATTTAGGTTTTGGAATAATATAAAATTGAAAAACACATTTGAAATGAAAACCAAATCAGGCCTTAAGCTTTTGTCCACTGTTTTGAGGCTTAATCCAAAGAAATATATGCCTTGCTAAAAGTGGCTATTGGAAGTTTGGCTGCTAAAGAAAGAAGTGAAAATTGATCACAGAAAAATGATTTTTAGTAACTGCCAACAAAAGCTCACAGAGGCTGGCCACCCACCTGCAGTTGCACCATAAATTGTGCTGTTAAGAATATATATATATATATATATATATATATTTGTAACAGCCAAAAAGTTAGATGAGGATATCTATTCTAGCGACCGGTGTTGTGGTGGAGAGATGAAGATATCTATTCCAGCGAATTCGAGAAATAGGAGACGGCCAATGGATTGAAGCAGATGAAGAAAGAAGGAATCGGTGTCGTGATGGAGAGGTGAGAAAATCGCGGGATATGAATAAGAATCGATAGAGTTACCAAATTCAAAAATTAGGGGTTTACAATTATATCCTTGGAATAAAAAGACAAATTACTTTCCTACCCTTGTTTGCCACTACCATGACTAAAATAGATGGGTAAAATGGGCCATTGAATATTAAATCAAATGGTGCAGATGTGGTCTCATGTTTACCAAAAAGCGCCGATCTCATTTGATCATCTCTCTCTCTCTCTCTCTCTCTCTCTCTCTATATATATATATATATATATATATATTTGTAACAGCCAAAAAGTTAGATGAGTCAAACGGGTTGGCCTGGCCCAATATCGACCCGATGGGCCAAAACAAAAATGGGGCAGGACGGGTCAACAGGGCCACCTTTTTTGGAGCCAATCTGGCCCAGTCCACGAAAATACAAAGGGAAAAATAGGTCGGTCGGGCCAGTTTTGTTTTTCGGGCCGAATGGGCCGAACTAAAAAACCCGTCTTATTTTGGATCTAAGAAAATGCAGCCTAATCTGGGCATTTTAACGGGGCTGGCCAAAATTGACAATTGTACTAAAAGCGCTAAAGTTGTTCTAATTATCAATCAATGCAATAAATTAGGTAAACCTTATACTTCCCATTTCTAATACCAAATATGTTAAAACAAATAAAGGGTGATCACTAAAGATGTCAAAAGGGCTAGCCAGTCCCGTCCCTAGCCCTAAGAGACCCTAGCCCTTAAAGAGCTAGGGCCAAAAATCCCTGAACTTATAAGAGCTTGAAAAATCTAAGCTCAGTCCTAGGCCGGCCCAATGACTTTTTTTTTTACATTTTTGTTGAAGTTCCGTCTAAATTAAAACATTGTATCATGATGGAAAATTAACTTGTGAATTTGTTATTAATATAAAAACAATGTCATGTAATTCTTAAATTCCATTTGGATTAAAATATTCAAAATTTGTCCTTTTTATTTTGATAATCACATAGTCTATACCAAATATAATTTAGTTCTTTATAATTATTAACGTACTAAATAATCATTACCAATTACATACAAACTTTATTTTTGTATTTACTAAGTTACTTAGTGGTCGGCACTAGAATATCCGCCGCCCAATAAATCCACTGCTCCGCTACGCGACTGACCTGAGAACCTGCAACACCACCATTAGAAGGGGAGCCGGAAGGGTTTTCCGGCATACCCACTCCGACGCTCAAGTTAGTATCGTTTCAGAGAGAGAAAATATCAAAAAATCAAAGTGTATTGAATTGTATTTCGAGTCTAACTAGCGGCGTACCTTACTTATGCCCCTTTTATAGGTTTTGGAATTAGGGTTGCGTAGGCATCAAGCCATACTAAAACCCTAATTAACACACAGGCCTAGGTTAATCACTCGTATTGGGCCATAAGCCTACTAGGCCCAACAGGTCGGTAGGCCCTTAGGTTGGCCCAATCGGAGGCTCAGCCCAACAGGTCGGTAGGCCCTTAAGTTGGCCCAATCGAGGGTCTAGACCCAACAGGTCGGTAGGCCCTTAAGTTGGCCCAATCAGGGGTCCAACCTAACATGTCGGCTCATTTATTGCATGTCGGCCCAACCATCGTAGGTCAGTCCAGTGACAGAGGTCGGCCCAGTCTAAGGCCACCCTTAGCCCAGATCCTTTCATCAAGCTCATAGAGGTAGGTCGGACTAAATAGGCCCCCATCACTTAGTAAGACTAAATTATAAATAAGATCAAAGTTCAAATTTGATAATTTGTTAAGATAAATGATAATTGATAAATGAGATCAAATAATTGATTAATAGTATTACAAGCATAAATTTTGAATATAAATAAATAAAATACAAGAAATTATCAGGAAAAAAGCCCTAAGAGCCAGCCCTATCCTAGCCCTAGACGGGCAGACGGCCCTAGGGCCAATATAGGTCGAGCCCTTAGATTTTTAGGGTAGGGTTAGGGTTGGCCCTCAGAGCCCGATCCTATTGACATCTCTAGTGATCATTGTATATTGATCAATGTCGATAATATCAAGGCAATCAGATGGAGTTGTCAATTTGAGCATTTTAAGCTTCACTCAGATATAGACTTTATTGGATTATTTTTTTCATCCATATGTTTTGGATAAAAGAAATAGATACACAAGAAAAATGTGTGCAAATGTGGTAGATTAAACATTCATATAAGGAACCTCAGAAATCGTAAAAAGTAAAATCAATTTCCTGTGATTACATATAATAGATTACGGTAGGATATGGTTGAAACATTAATTTTCAAACTTAATAAATTGTATTTGCTTACGTTTATTAAATGATCATATCTCACGAGATCACCATAATTATGATTTTTTTCTCTGTTTTTTTTTTCTCAAATCAGTGAAAATTACAATGTTTATATGCTTATTAACTTTTAAAAGATTTACTAATTATTTTTTTTGGATAATTAAAAAGACCTTACAGAAAAACCCAAAATATGTTTCAGAATTACAATAAAAACCCTTCAGGTTTGATTATGCCTTAAATTTAATGGGTTAACTGTAATATTTCTAGAAATATCATTGAGTTTTTTGAAATGTTTGTTGTTTATAAAGGGAGAAAATGTAAGATGAACTTAAAATTCAAGGGATTTTTTGTAATTTTGAAACATGTCTGGTTTTTTTTTTTTTTTTGTAATTAGCCTAAACCTCAAGATGTTTTTATAATATGCATTCTCCTAATTGTATGATTACGGATCATGCCAAGGGTGTCCGATTTCGGATTAAACATTGGACCATTAATATATCACACCTAATCAAAGCAAACAAACAGACCATAAGAGTAAAGTTTTTTTTTTTAGTACAATGGGGAGAACTTGGGGATGGGACACATACACTCGTATGGGATCGAACCCGGGTCATTCACCCTTACAACACATGTCTCAACCACTAGAACACAAGGTTGATCCCAGAGTAAAGTTTTATTGAAAGATAACATAAAACATTAGCAACACAACACTACATAACTCATATTGAGTTAATTATAGTGCACCTTATTCAACGTACAACAACAACACAACTTTTACTGATTCACTTATTTCAAATTTCACGCGGGAACAAACGTCGGGGCGCCAGCAACATAGTCGATCACAACCCCAAAAATCGACCTAATGCCAATTATAGGGGCCGTTATGGCACGAGCAGGGGGATCAAATGTGCAATAATTCGATGGTAATGTGACGTTGAGGCGACAAAATTCCGGGTTGTTGAACAAGATATCCGACGGGCTAAAGGAGATGGAATAAACACCGGCAAAATTGGTCGTCGTCCATTTCGACACGACCGGAAATAGTCCACACACAACATCAACTTTTGCTTGTGGGACTACACGGAAAGTTCCGGCAGTGGCCAAAGATGCGTTTGGACATGTAATAACACCTGCTAGAGTTACATTATTAGATGAACCAATAGCTGAAGATAATGTGAAAATAAGTGACATAAGAAGAGTAAATAAAATAAGTTTTGAGGTAAAAGCCATTTTTTTTTTTTTTGCTATATAAGTATACTTGTTGTTTATGAACAACTTAAAACATTTTTTGCCATTTATATATAGGAAAGAGAGGAGTGGGATTATTGATTAATACTTACGAAATGTTGTTTTATTTAATTATTCTATTTAGGTACTGCTAAATGCTAATACATATATGTAGCATTGGCATGTCTAACTTAAAATTTTTATTTTTCTCAAAGGCTTCTGTTTGGCAGTGCTACAATCTCATAATTATTTTATTATTTATTTATGGGGATAATTACTGTTGGGATTTGGTCCAGCATCCTGCCTACAATGAGCTTTAAAAGAGGCGGGAGACGCGGCCTGTGACTCGAACTCGTAAGCGCTGAATTCCAACAGGTAAAGGAGAGTTTAAAGGATTAAATTTGGACTACCCATACCAACAGATTCATCTTCTTTTCTGGTGTCCATTACATAGAAATTCCGAGGTTAAGTGTGTTTGGCCTGGAGTAGACATGAGATGGGTACCCCCTGAGAAGTTTTCAAGGGTACTCGTGAGTAAGGAAAAAGTGCTGATTTGTGGGGACAGTCGTCAATCCAATAAAGTGCTTGAGATCCAACAATTGGTATCAGAGTAGGTCACAAGTTCGAATTTGCTTGGAAGCACGCTGTAGTGGAGGTTACCAGGAGCGATGGAACTCAGATGTTGGCACATCGAATGTAAACGGACCAGAACTGAAGGGTTGGTTGTCAATTGGCCGGAACTGAAGTAAACAGACAATGTAGGTTGTTGGGTGGCCGGAATTGAGAGATTGACGTGACGCGACACTTGAACTGAAGAAGTTGGCGTTAGAACAGAGGAAGTTTGGGCGGCGTGAGGTTGTCAAGACCGAGCCTGAGATCTTTGGCCGGGGGGGGGATAGTTGGGATTTGGTCCAGCATTCTGCCTGCAATGGGTTTTAAAAGAGGCGCGACCCACGATTCGAACTCGTGAGCACTGGATTGCACCGTAAAAGAAAGCTTAAAAGATTATATTTGGACTACCCATACCAACAGATGCATTTTCTTTTCTGGTGCCCATTACATAGAAACTCCAAGGTTAAGTGTATTTGGCCTGGAGTAGACATGGGATGGGTGACTCCTTGGGAAGTTTTCCAGAGTGTGCGTGAGTGAGATCAAAGCACGCTAGAAAAGACTCGTATTGGTTTGTGGGGACAGTCGTCAATCCAGTAAAGCGCTTGAGGTCCAACAATTACAATAAAACCCTTGGGGTTTTGGGCTAATTAAAAAAACAGAGATTTTTTAAAATTGCAAAAACGATCTTGAGGTTTGATTTTCGCTTATATCTTTTCCCCATCATTTGTAAAAACTATTTCAAAAATACCCCTAATATTTCAAGAATTATTATAGTTATGCCCTTAATATTAAGATATAATTAAATTTTATGGGGTTTTTTGTAATTTTGAAATATTTCCGGGTTTTTTTGTAGTTAGGCTAAACCTCAGTGGGTCTTTGTAATTATCCCTTTATTTATTTTGGTTGGGATTTCAAATGAACTTGATGTGTGTTATTCGACTCGATTCGATTTATTTACATTTTTGTAATTTTATATCTTTTATTGTAAGATCAAAGATCAATGTTAGTGTCCCATTATGGTTAATATATATATTTTGCAAGAACCAAATTTTCCTTCATTGTAATCTCACTAACTTATTGCAATTGTTAGGTAAAAGAACTTCAACTATAAACTAGGAGATGAACAAGAAAAGAGAATTAAAAAAGAAGATCTAGGCTTTTAATGATAATTGAGTTCTAAGTTTCTAACCTTGGGAAAAAAGTTGGCCAAAAAATATAAGTTGGTCATTAAGGCTGCATTTGGATGAGAGGATTTGTATTTTGAAGGGAGGATTCTAGAAAAGAATTTCAAATAACTCCATACAAGGGGGATTAACAAATTTGCTACGAATGTTTTGTTTTGTAATTTCCTCTTTGATTGAGTTATATATGAAAATCTATCGTTTGAAAAAAAAAATCCCACCAAAATGGCTAAAGAAATAGCTTAAACGACAAGCCTAAGGATTTGAAAATCCACCGTATCCAAACAAATTTGATGGATTTGGTTATTATGAATATGAAATCATCAAAGTATCTTCTAGTAATTACTAATAACTTGGTGTGAATATAGGTAGCAAAGCCTTTCCTAACTTTTTCGCCAACATTTTAAATCTTCTATTTTATTTTGGCATTTATTAGATTTAGAGCCTTGGAAACATTTCATCCTCGTGTTTCTTACAAAGAACCCAAAAGCACAAACAAATAAAACTAAACAAAGAAAAAAAAATTGCAAATAAACTGCAACATTAATCTGATTCATATTAAATCATACTAACAATACAAGAAAGGCCAAAAAAAAAAGACACAAAGCAAATCACACAGAGCGACTTTCCGTGTCTACACATCCCGTTTGAAATAGAAAAGCGCCAAATTTTTATTAGGGATAATTACAAAAATTACCCCTGAGATTTAGCCTAATTACAAAAAAAAAATCCAGTTATCTTTCAAAAAGAAATATCCCCTTGGTATTTGTATTTACTTAACAAATATACTCCTCTTGAGAGTGTTATTTTGTAAGCTAAAAATAAATGTTAGGGGTATTTCTAATTTTTTTAAAAAAAAGAACTTTTTTTTGGTAATTAAGCTAATCTCAAATTTGTAAAATTACCCTTTTTTATTATAAAATCCAACAGTATTGGTTTGAGTTCACTTTATGACAGCTTGCAGGCACCCTGGCCCCACAAACAAAATCATTTTTGCTTGTGGGACCACGTTGTAGGTCCCGGCCACAGCCACTGAAGTATTGGTGCACGTGATCACACCTCCTAAAATCATGCCAAAGAATAGGGCGGTAACCAGGTGGCTTAGCCCACCTGGCCACTACAAGCAATTGTGGGGTGGATGTTAGGGGTTCAAATCCCTGCTCCATCAAAATTGTTTGTGGGGTGGAGATCAGGGGTTCTTATCCCTGCTCCATCAAATTGCTCCCAGGGCATATAGCGGTAGTGAAGATTTGGTGGGAACTCATCTTGAATAAAGATCCGTGTGGGTTCGATTCGGGAGAGATCGTTATTAGTAGATTGGGGTCAAACATAATTGTTCTCTTTACCTGGGAGGATCTCGGTTGTACGTCGACAAAGAAACCCCGTCGAATACTAGCCAGATGCGTGCACATCCCGCGGTTTACCTTGGCAAGCAAAGAATGAGGAGTTTGTTGTCCTCGGGCATAGTCAGTGTAAGTTGGAAGGCGGAAGCGAGTTTAGAAAAAAAAAAAAAAAAAAGAATAGGGCGGTGACCCCGTCGGAAATACTGTAGTGCGTCTGCAAATACAAGACATCCCGCGCCAGTGTGGCGGTGGTGGAAATGGAGAAGGGAGTGATGAGAAGCAGGGGCGTATTTTAGCCCCACAAAATTGTTGAAATCTCATTTATTTATATGTACATTTTATTTTAAAATATTAATTTTTAGTACTAAATATTTATTTTTTATTGGTATAGTCCTCTAAAATTTTTTAGCCCCACAATATTTCGGGTCTAGCTTCGCCCCGTGAGAAGTATCCATGGGAAGGCCATTTTGACCAAGATGTTTGATGAAATGTGTCGAAGAGTTCGTTGGCTTTTCTGTTCTTGATTCTTGAGGCCTCATTTGCATGCATATTTATAGAGGAATAGTGAAAGCGTACGCCCATACAAATTTGAAGATGAGTACTTTATAAATTCCTTTAAGAAGTTTGTGGCTTTCACTCTATCACATGCACACTAAATATATATATATATATGTGTGTGTGTGTGTGTGTGTTTTGTTTGTGAATGACACTGTAGCTGGATCAGGGAGGAGTAACAGATAATGGCATATGGGATAGAAAAATACACATAAAGTGGGCTTTTGCTCTATAAATTTTCCCTCGTTTCTTTCTGACCTTGCCCTCAACAGAGAGTGGAGTTTTTTTGGTCCAGTGGAAGGTGGGGTAACATAACTATCTAGTTGCAAAAAACTCTTTTGAATCTTTTCGACAATATATAAATTTCAAAGAGGAAACAAGTTGTTCTGTAAGATAAGTTATTCTAAACTCAAATACCATTTTCATGAGGAGCTTTGTATGGGCATACACTTCACTATTCCTCTATAAATATGCATGCAAATGAGGCCTCAAGAAACAAGAACAGAAAAACCAAGAAACCCTTTGAGGCATTTCATCAAACAGTTTGCAAATGGCCTTCCCATGGATACTTCTCATCACTCTCCTCTCCGTTTCCACCACCGCGACAGTGGCAAATGCCGCCCTACTCGGTGGCGGGGTTTTAGGAGGTGTGATCACGTGCACCAATACTTCGGTGGCCTTGGCCGGAACCTACAACGTGATCCCACAAGCAAAAGTGGATCTCGTTTGTGGGGCCGGTGCCACGTCCCTGCCGGCTGTCGTACAATCAACTCAAACCAATACTGCTGGACTTTATAATTTTCTCGTATCGTCAGCAGATACTATTTTGCTCGACGGGGGAAACTGTTATCTCAATGTCACCGTACCGCCCAACTCGTGCGTTTTTAACGTCCCAACGGGTGTTCTTAGGATCCCTGTTGTTGTGCTTAGCACAATTGATGCCTTGGTTGGAAAGCTTCTTGTTTTGGTTCCAGGGGCTATCAGCTACGTTCTTACCAATTGACAAATCTCTGTTTTCATGCAAATAATTGTCATGGCACATAATAAAATTTGGCGCTTTCTGTTAGAAGTTGAAACAATGAAGTTTCAACCTCTTTAGTGTACTCTTCCTTTAATTTAATATCAATCACTAGTACTGTTTTCATCAAAATCTTAATCTGATTAATGTTGTTCAATTATACGTACGTTTTGTTTGTGGTTTCCCATTCTCGATTTTTTAGGGATATTTACAAAAACACCCCTGAGGTTTGGACTTTGGGTTAATTACAAAAAAAACCCAGAGAGTTTTGAAAATTACCAAAAAAAAAAAAACCCTTGAGGTTTGATTCCTTCTTATATTTTCCCCCTTCATAAGCAAAAAACATATCAAAAACCTCCAGATATTTATAAAAATACAACAATTACCCCCTTAAATTTAACACGTAATCATACCTGATGGGTTTTTTTTTTATAATTTTGAAACATCTCTGAGTTTTTTTTTGTGATTAGCCGAAACCTCAGGGGTGTTTTTGTAATTATCCCTTTTTTTAAATCTAAAACACATCCAAACATATCACATTCTCAATACAATTCCCTGCTAAAATAATTAACTTTTCTATGCATTAATTCTCCCAAAACACAGACATATCCCACGGAATCTTAATGAGTCCTAATGTCTAATTCAAAGGAATGAAACCAAACATAAACAACAAAAGAACAAAGATGCAATCACCATTCAAAACTAACAAAAAAAAGCAGAATGATTATTATATCTTAAAAGAAGATTGCAAACCAAGTCCGTTGAAAACCTCTACCGATTATAACTACCCTTGCTATACAAAACTCTGGCATATTTTATCTCCTAAGTAACTCAAAACGGCAGCACATATGGAGGATGAACATATAACAGATGCAGATAAATTTAGACAAGATGAATATACATACCATCATGTAAACATCAATACTCTCTGAAAGTGAGATTCAAACGGCCAGGTCTAAGATTTGTTTCCTCCAAAAGAGGCTTAGGTGCAGTATCAGGAATAATGTTACTAACTCCATGAAATATAAGCCTAGACTCACCACCAAAAACTAACACATCCCCTGATTCCAATACAACTTTATCCGCCTTGTCAATGTCTCTCTGCTCCCCATATAGAAATTCGGCAGAGTCACCAAGAGAGAAAGAGACAACGGGAAGTCTTTTTCTTATACTTTCTTGACTTTCATCTTTATCCTGCGTCACAGTTGTAGTGAACATAAGAAAAGAACTAAACTGTCTGAATTTCAGCTAAAGAACTAAGCAATTTTGTTTACAAGGAATGATTTAAATTCATTCAGAGAAACAGCCCCAGTATATCTATTTATAGGTTGGAGATTAAAAAAAAGGTAATTACAAAAACTACCCCTGAGGTTTGGGTTAATTAGAAAAAACCCAGAGGTTTTCGAAATTACAAGAAACCCCTTGAGGTTTGATTTTGTATTACTCTTTTCCTCCATAAGGAAAAATATTTCAAGCACCCCCCTTACATTTGTAAAAATATTACAATCACCCCCTTATATTTGACACAAAATCAAACCTCAACGTTCTTTTTTTTGTTTTTTGAAATTTTCAAACAACTCTGGGTTTTTTAGTAATTAATCCAAACATCAGGCGTAGTAATTGTAATTATCCCTAAAAAAGTGAAGAACGAAACAATCGCAACCGGTCAGAAAATGCAACTACAAAAATCCATCGGAACGAACAGTTGCAACACATATCTTAACAACACATATTGGATATACAAACCTGATGGAGACCAAGTTTGCCATTATTCGTGTAAAAGTTGATGATGCAGATACTTGGAGACATTGAAGGAAGAATATCTCGCACATTCCTTACTTTAGAATGTGACTCCAAGTAACCATGGCACTCCTGAAGTGCTTCTTTAACCATCTGCTGAAAATCATCGGGAATAGGGGGAGGTTTGGCATCATCAATGGGCCTTTTATCACCATACATGCTTGTCTCAGGATCCCAATTTTTACCTAGGCACATCATCTTTAAGTGTAATTTTGCCCCATCACGGTAACCAGGTTGGTAAAAACCTCCATGCCCTCGACCGAGATCCCGGCATGACTTTATCAATTTGACCTAAATAGACACAAGGATGAGAGGAAGACAAAAAACAACCTAGCAAGAACTACTACTACATAAAGCCTACTTATTACACATTTGTAGGATTCTTTCATGTAACTTTTGTAGAAGAGAATGTGATATCATCAGATTCACAATTGGGTTTCTAAAAACTAATTAATTGAGTATGTTACAAAATTGTAAGCAATGATTCCGTGCCATGCCTAATTATCATCTAATCAACAACAAATAACATAAACTTTAATCAATTACGAATAACATAAACAAGACTACATAACCTCAGTCCACCTCATAATCTGTTATGCATTAGCACTGTGTACCACCAAGATTGACAGTAAAATTCAAAAGATTGTAACAATACAAACACATGCGAATCAGTACAAAGATAAGGTAATTATTATATGTCACCTGGTCCTTTAAGGAAATGTAACCCTTTAGAAGAATCATCCCAGACCTAAAAGTCTGTATATTGACACCTTGTGCCTGACGCTTCATTTCACTCCTCATCGCTCTGTTCTTAACAAGCAGAGGGGTTTTCAGCTTCGGAATGTTCTTATCTCTCTCCTCACAAATATCAAAAGAAAATCCGTATTGTTGGAAATCAGACTTCTCATATGCACCTTTCCCACCAGTTACCTCAGAAGTACACTTCCCACATTGAAATTCCTGAGGGACTTGACCATCTAAAAGCCCACAGTCCATAGTCTGATTTTGTTCATCTTGATCCCATGATTTTTCAGCTTCGGAATGTTCCTGAATGGTCGTTGCATTCAATTCAGAGTGGGTTGGTAATGAGGAAAAAACATTATTGTGACCTGGACCAACAACAGATGGCAAATCCAAAGGTTTTGGTGTTTGATTTTCTGCTTCAGAAACACTCTCCGCTAGTTTGGAGTTTCCATTATTTGGTGACATGTTTCCAACTCCATGGGGTACAGCATTAGGCCCATGTAGATAATCTGATGACAATAAACCACTGAATTTTTTCGTTACACCATCGACTGACGATATTTCCGAATTTATTTTTCCAATTTCGGAAGATCCACTTCCTGGTGAAGCACCATCTGGATGAGCAACCTGAAATTCGGCAACAGTGAATGTTACTAAAAATTCAATAACTGACTGTATAACTAATGCGTTGGCTGTTGCATAAGACCTTGAAAATCTTCATAAGCCATAAATTCTTGTATGTTAGGCACATAACACGGTCCCCAAAACATAATATAAAGACTAAGAATGTAAATATGCAACCATGTAGACTAATATTATCACCTTCAGATTCCCCTTCCACTAGTTTACCCTTACTTCTATCTCAATGTTTACTTGTTCAGACTTGAATGCTTCTAACACCTTATAATCAAATGAAAATGTCTGCAATTGTTAATTTATGTAACTTTTCACCAAATTACTGGAGCAGTGAAAAATTTAATGTCACCTATCACAATTACTAAGAAATTTCTTCAAAAATAAAGCACAGCACACAACAACGTAAGAAAGCCACAAAATACGAAAGAAAAAGGGGAAAAGAGAGAGTAGTAAATCATAGAGGAGCTGATAATATTACAGGGCTGTGACGAACAACGTTTCGCCCTGTAGATCGGGGTGATCGTCCTCTGGGAGCATAGTACCTTCCACCACCTCCGCCGCCACGATTGCCGCCTCTCAATTCAGAGTGGGTTGGAAATGAGGGAAAACCATAACTGTAACCTGGACCAACAACAGATGGTAAATCTAAAGGTTTTGGTGTTTGATTTTCTGCTTCAGAAACACTATCTACTACTTTGGGATTTCCGTTATTTGGTGACATGTTTCCAACTCCATGGGGTTCAGCATTAGGCCCATTTGGATAATCTGATGACAATAAACCATTGAATTTTTTCGTTACACCATCGACGGACAGTAATTCCGAATTAATCCTTCCAATTTCGGAATATCCACTTCCTGGTGAAGCACCATCCGGATGAGCAACAACCTGAAATTTGGCAACAGTGAATATAACTAAAAATTCAATAACTGGCCATACAACTAGTGCATTAGACCTTGAAAATCTCCATAAGCCATAAATTCTTGTATGTTAGGCACGTAACATTGTCCCCAAAACATAATATAAAGGCTAAGAATGTAAACATGCAACCATGTAGACTAATATTGTCAGTTTAAGATTCCCCTTCCACTAGTTTACCCTTACTTATATCCCAATCTTTACTTTGTTCAAACTTGAATGATTCTAACACTTTATAATCAAATGAAAAATGTCTCTAATTGTTAATTTATGTAACTTTTCGCCAAAGTACTGGAGTAGTGAAAATTTTAACGTCACCCATCCCAATTACTGAGAAATTTTTTCAACCAGAAAATTTTA
Organism: Rehmannia glutinosa; assembly: GCA_016081115.2. Lineage (NCBI taxonomy): Eukaryota > Viridiplantae > Streptophyta > Magnoliopsida > Lamiales > Orobanchaceae > Rehmannia > Rehmannia glutinosa. Next base: position 1,782,283 of record CM071933.1, on the reverse strand, counting down.
TCGGCACACTAAGAAAAGCTTCGAAAACTCGTGTTTTCCACCCAAAAATCAAGCACAGCACACAACAACGAAAGAAAGCCACAAAATACTAAAGAAAAAGGGCAACAGAGATAGTAACGAATCATAAAGGAGTTGATAATATTACAGGGCTGCGACGAACAGCGTTTCGACCTGAAGATCGGGGCGATCGCCCTCTGGGAGCATAGTACCTTCCACCACCTCTGCCGCCACGGCCGCCGCTCAATTCAGAGTGGGTTGGTAATGAGGAAAAACCATAACCGTAACCTGGACCAACAACAGATGGTAAATCCAAAGGTTTTGGTGTTTGATTTTCTGCTTCAGAAACACTCTCTTCTACTTTGGGATTTCCATTATTTGTGTTTACAACTCCACTGGGTTCAGCACTAGGCCCATATGGATTGCCTGATGATATTTCGAATTTATTCTTCCAATTTCGAAGATCCACTTCCTGGTGAAGCACCATCCGGATGAGCAACAACCTGAAATTTGGCAACAGGAATGTTACTAAAAGTTCCATAACTAACCATATAACTAGTGCATAAGACCTTGAAAATCTTCTTAAGCTATAATTCTAGTATGTTAGGCACGTAAAATGGTCCCTAAAACATAATAAAAAGGCTAAGAATGTAAATATGCAATGATGTAGAGTAATGTAGCTAAATTGTAATTTTAGTTTTGGAGCTATAGGGGGTGGTAATAATGGTCATGTTGAAGTCACGGTTTGCAAAAAGTCCTATGATTTTCAAAAGAACTATCGATTTCAGTCCTTTGGTCTCCAAAAATTGGAAAATTTGCCGGAAAATCCACGTGTCCACATTTCTGGCCAAACCCGTTAATGTGCAAATCAATTTCGCTTGTGTGGACATCCTGCGAGTGAGTTTTCTTTTCTGAGTTTGTCACAATAACATGCCAACTTACTTGAGGATGTTCACCTAACTGGAATTGGTTCGCATCAGCGAGATCGGCCAGAAATGTGGACACATGGATTTTACTGGCAAAAATTTCCAATTTCCGGCAACCAAGGGACTAAAATTGAGAGTTTCTTGAAAAATATAGGACTTTTTTGCAAATTGTGATTTCTACACCCTATAGCTACATGACTGAAATTGCAATTTATCCAGAGTAATATTTCACCTTCAGATTCCCCTCCACTAGTTTACCCTTACTTCTAATCCCAATCTTTATTTTTGTTCAGACTTTAAATGCCTCTAACACTTTATAATCAAATGAAAAAGGTGTCCATGCATAATTGTTAATTTATGTAACTTCGAAAAATTTAACGTAGCCTATCACAATTACTAAAAAAAAAAAAATCAACTAGAATGTTTAATCAGCACACTAAAAGAAGCTTCAAAAACTCGTGTTTTCCACCAAAAATCAAGCACAACATATATACTAAAGAAAAAGGGCAAAAGAGATAGCAACGAATCATAAAGGAGTTGATAATATTACAGGGCCGCGACGAACGACGTAATGACCCGTAGGTCGGGGAGACGATCGCCATCCGGCGATATATTGCCTTCCACCACCTCTGCCGCCGCGGTTGCCGCCTCTGCCACGGTCCATTGCGTATGCTTAAACGTCTGAATATTGTTACGGTTTAGGGTTGTCAATACACAAATCGGATTACAGACCGAAATAAACGCAAGGAGATGGGAAATTGAAGAGTTTCTTCGTTGGGAAATTGTAAAAGGCGTTTGAAAGCATCTGAAAGCGAACCATCAGGCCCGTGATCCGAAATCCCAAAGGAGGCTTTGCTATGCCCTGTTTGGCTAATTATTAAGAGCGTTGGGTTAATCATCTGGAAAATTAGGCAAAATTGCAAAAATTATTCATATAACTATAGGACGATAGCAAAAAGATTCTATAAAATCACGTTTTGTAAAAAGGTCTCGTAACTATATGAAATTCTCAGTTTTGGTCCTAATTTCACTAGTAACTGGGAATTACATGTGCCGTTCACGCGATTGAAATTCGGTAAAATTAGTATCAAAATTGAGATTTCATATAGTTATAGGTAGACATGTTAAACGGGCTGGCCCTAGCGGTCTTCGGGCTAAACGGACCGGTGTTAAATGGGCTGACAATATTGGAACATAATCTAACTCTAGCGGGCTTTGGGCTAAACTGGTCACTATCGAGCTATAAGTCAAAATATTAAAAATTATATATTTTAATTTTAAAATTTCAAACTCGAGTATATATAACATTTAAATTTAACATTTTAAGTTAAACTATTCGTCATAAATAAAATCAATGCAAATTTTTAATTACATTGCATTATCAAACTTATAAAATTAAATATTTTATGATCTAAATTTTAAAAATTAATTAATAATAATAATAACTACAGCTACCCAGAATTAACACTTTTTCTGTAATTAATTAATCATATTACTATAAGTTAAATTTTTTAAATTAGATATTTAAATCTAAAATTTTAAACTTGAGCATATATAATATTTAAATTTAACATTTAAAGTTAATCTATTCATTATAAAAAAATCAGTCATGATTTTAAATTACATTGCATTAATAAAATTATGAAATTAGTTTTAGCACCATTTAGAAATATAATTTATATCCTAAATAATCTAATAAAACTACGTGATATTTTCTTATTCAGAATAAAAAACTAAAAACTAAATTAAGTAATAAATAAAACAACTAAAAAATAAGTTTTTCAAGAATTTATAGCTTGTTTAATAAAGTTAAACTTAAAGACGAGGGAGATGTGAATTTGAAAAATAAATTTACTAGTAATAGGTAATAAAAGTAGGTATAAAATACTAGAATTATATTTATTTTTTAAAAAATGAAAATAGCGGGCTAGCCCCGTTAACCTTCGGGCTAGCCTTTCGGTTTAAACGGTCCGGGCCAAAAGACCCGGATTTAAACAAGCCAAAATGATTCGATCCTAACCATCCTTTTTCCGGTTTAAACGTTCCGGGCCATAGTTCCGCGACTCGTTTAACATCTCTAGTTATATAACTATTTTGCAAACCGTTTATTTTGCATAACCAAAATCGAGAGTTTGCTATAGTTACAGTACTTTTTTGCAATATGTGTTTACATGATCTTTTTGCTACCGTTTTATAATTACATGACCCATTTTGCAATTTTGCTAGAAAATTATAATGGCGTTCCGTAAAAGTAATTAAAACTCAAGATAGGTAACAAAATAATCAAAAGTAAGTGTAGATTCACTCTATATATGTATTGATTAATTCATCTTAATTAACAAAAAATATCCCACTATTTTTACATTATTATTTCCATAATTTTTTTTACAAACAATTAACATATCTAAATATTTTCCGATCACATCAACGCAATTCAAAATTTTATTTTAAAACAAAAATGAACTATTATTATCTCAGAAAATGAAAATAAACGGAACGAAAACACAACAAATCATAGCTTAAAGTTCTGATTAAAGTAGAGAAATAGCTGGGTACAGCGAGGCGCACAGTACCTATTTTGTACACTCACTGGCAACGTCAATACATTTTCCCGTGGCCATGAAAAGGCAATAAAACTAGTTTGTCATCTACAATTTTCAGTCAAAATTTCGAAAACCCTTTTCCAGTTTCCTTTTTATCATTTTGTATCTCCCCCAATCAAATCTCGTATATTCCGATTATTTCCCAAATCCCTCGTCCAGGCCATTCACTTTTCAAGCCGAGGATCTGTTAAAGAGGCACCAAATCGCATAATTGCTAAACTTAATTGAAGATCGGGGATCCCCGAACGCTTAGGGGGAGGGCTCACATGCGCATTTCATAGGTGTCTGATTATTTCAAATTTTCGGTCCATTTATGTTTCTGAATTTCATTACATGCTTGCGATTAACTTTTTTCCCTTTTTTATTTTTTTTTTTCTTTAGTTTTTATAATTTTTTGAAAATGTGAGGTTTTAATTTTAGATGTTTGTGCTGGTTCATGGTGGGTTCGAGCTTAATTGATGTGTCTTGTGCGGGGTGAATTATTGGTGAAAATGGTGGAAGTGTTATTAGGCCTTTGCGATTGCTTATGTTTGTATTTTGATTGACCTCCATTTGGAATCAAGATTGGTGGAAGTGAAAAGGAAAGGAAAAATCAATGAAAGTAGGATTTTCTAGCTTTTCTTCAGACTAAATAACAATTCAGATTTTTAATCGAGGTTCACGTATTAATTAATAAATGCCTCTCATGTTTATGTATTGGTACTAGCATTTCCTTCAAGTTCTATAAACCAAATGAATAGGTATATGTTCTTTAGCAATTTCTTGCATTTTGACATAGCCTATTCGCTTGAAGTGTTTAAGCCGGATTCCATATACAGCTTGCGACATCTGCTTCTGCACAAGGATGATTGCAAAGAAAAAAGAATAGATGATTGTTTATGTTATTGGTATTTTCTTAGAATGTGGCACACAGAATTTTTTGTGAACATCTCCGGCATTATTAATGCTATCAAAATGAATAACACCCGTCCAGTAATGGCTTTGTTGCAAGTTCAGAAACCATAAGAATATCCTTGCATTTTAAATTCAGTTGCATTTGTAGCGTTGCCCTGAATGTAAGCAGAGTTAAGGTTCTCATGTCTTTACCTCACTCTTGTGGTATGAGGTGAGGCAGGTTTTCCTGAAAATGCTGTCATTGTTTCAACTTAATTATCACCACATGAGCCATGCACTCTTGGTGTTTCTTAAGCTATTTACATAAGAAATATTTAAGTTATCACCACCAATTTTCTTAGTTGAGATAGGATATTGAAGTCTAACTTGCTTCTACACTTTAATATTAACGTGTACTTGCTTAGGATGTGAGCATGACAACTTCCATAGTGCAGTTTTAGTTTCTCTACAATATCATTTCAACGCCCTTCTTGACAAGTTGGAGAATATATGCATAGAGTTAAGCAGTTCGTAATAGTTCAGGTCTCTTTTTTAGACTAATTAGTTTTACTTAATATCTTACAGGTGTGAGCTCAAGAAATAGAGATGGTGAAATTGACTTTGATTGCTCGTGTCACTGATGGCCTTCCTCTAGCCGAGGGACTGGATGATGGACGTGATGTCCCGGATGCTGACTTTTACAAGCAGCAGGTTAAGTCCTTGTTCAAAAACCTCTCAAGGGGCCAGAATGAGCCTTCAAGAATGTCGATTGAAACAGGGCCTTATATATTCCAGTATCCTTTTGCAAGTTTAAGTTATGCTTTTTATAACCTTCTCTTTGCTTGTTTACATGTAATGGGGCTTACACTGAAGGACGAGTTTCAACTGCAATGCGTCGTTTAAATGTCGTATCAGAGACACACATGGACTTGGGTTTTGTCCTTTACTTAGAAAAAAAAAGGGTAGTGTCCTGACCATGTAACTGTACATCACTGCATATGACACTTTCGTTTTGGAGGAAAATCATTCCTAGCTGCTTCTTTTTCCGACTAACTTAGTGGCTTGCAAGTGCTCCATATTATCAAAAATTATGGGAATGCATATTTACTGTAGTTTCACCCATCAGTTGGATATAATCAGTAGTAAAATTGAATGCACTTATGGGCTTTTGGTGATTTCACATTTGCAGATATTTATTAAAACTCTTTTCTGTCCATATGTTGGCCGCCTTTTGGTTTCCTGAAACTTGTTAGCATGACGTAATGGTAGTCTATGAATTCCCACAGCTGCATAACATACTATTAGGACATTCGGGTTAGACTTTGGGATCACAATGTGTTCAAAACTTCAATTTCGTGTTAGTATCTTTTTTTCCCTCTTCATTGGAAATATATGACCTTAACTTGGGTACCTAGTTATATTATTGAAGGGCGTGTGTGTTATTTGACAATGTGTGATCGTGCTTATCCTAAGAAGCTTTCCTTCCAATATCTGGAAGACCTCAAGAGCGAATTTGAGCGTGCGTATGGGAATCAGATTGAAACTGCTGCTAGACCTTATGCTTTTATCAAATTTGGTAAGTTACTGTCCTTGCTTTTCCTTTAGGTATATATAAGCACGTAAGAACTGTTTGTTCCGTTTCATTTCATATTTGTTAGAGTGAGTATTTTTTGTTTCTGATTACTGGCTTCTCTTGCATTTGTCAGATACATTCATACAGAAGACAAAGAAATTGTATCAGGATACAAGAACTCAACGGAATATTTCGAAGTTGAATGACGAACTCTATGAAGTTCACCAGATAATGACTCGCAATGTACAAGAAGTTCTTGGTGTTGGTGAAAAGTTGGACCGTAAGTGATTTCATCTTTAAATTTCTCTTATTGTTGAGATTATGTTGGGATATTTTGATAAACAATGTTGGCGTAAGTAATAATTTGGCATTTGTGAGTGCTTGTATATGATGGACATGATGTTTGAGCTCGCATTTTTACATTCTGGTTGGATCCTTTTTATAGTTTGTTTCTTGTTTCTTTGACTTTTGGGATTCGTTTGTGCATAACGTCATGTTTTTATATGCTTTTTCACTGCATATATCTTCTAGCTATATTATTCTAATATGAACCTTTTGCAGAGGTCAGTCAGATGTCCAGTCGCTTGACATCTGAATCTATATATGCAGAGAAGGCAAAAGATTTGAACCGCCAGGTTAGTTTGATTATTTTCCTGTTGCCAGGTATTCTGATTTAGACGTTCAATTGATATGGGCTTTAACAGTCATAATTTGCGCAAGTTTTTTATTTTTTCTGTTTAGCTGTCACTTAAAGAGTAAGTTTTTAGCAGAATTACTTTTCCAACACCAACTTAAAGACAATCATATTCAATACCGATTCTTGAGATTCCAATATCAAATCTTGTTTTTAATATAGGAGCTTTACATATTCCACATCAATTTTTTAGTTTTTATTCGGGAGTGTCTAAATTGCTGTATGAGGAAACCAATATGTCGGCTGATTTTTGTTGTACAGCAGTATTTTTTTCTTCATTACCTCATGAAAATTGCGTCACTTCAATTTCCTGCATTCATTAAAAAGATGATACAAGTGATTCATTGATCGTTCACTGTAGGCTTTGATTCGGAAATGGGCCCCTGTTGCTGTCGTTCTAGGAGTTGTTTTCCTCCTCTTCTGGGTCAGAAAGAAGTTCTGGTGATCCCTCATCCATTTGCAGTTGACGAGATGTTTTGATCTTGCTAACATGTTTTGCAGTTTCCTAGTTCGCAATTGCATTTCATCTTTCAAGATCACTGGCAAGATCCTCTGAAGGACTATTTTTTTTTTTTTTGAGGACGCACTAATTTAAAGCATGTGGAAAATAGAGATATTTGATTAAGAGACATCGGTTTAACATCACAGAAAAACATCGTTGCATCATAGACGTCTTATACATATTTTATCTACTTAAAAAACATAGTTTCTCACATTCGCCATTTTTATGGAAAATTATGAAGATTTTTCTAACATATTTGGGCGTAACTGCTCTAAAATCTAATGCGTGCATGTTCTGAATTCCATGATGATTTGAGATGGTAATGCAAGCTTTTTGTGATAAGCCTTGTTATGCGTGAATATCTGAGTTCATGGCTGCTTTTTATCTGAGGGTTAGACTAGGGGTGACAAATCGTGTTATCGTGTCGTGTTCGTGTCACACTATCGTGTTTTCGTGTTATCTATTTTATTTGATCTTTGATATAAGTAATTTTAAATTGATTTTCAATTTCGTGTTCGTGTCGTGCTATCGTGTCGTGTTACTAATTGCCATCCCTAGGTTAGACTTGTTGCCTGTGTTTCTTAGCCTGAAAGAATAATCCAACGGCCATATCCTTTGTGATAATTTTAGTTTAGTTGATTGATCTTGACATATGACCGTAAACGATGACGCGATATGATCCGTATAGCCGACCCCATATAGTGGGATTAAGGCTTAGTTTTTTGTTGTTGTTGCTGATTGACCTTGAATTGCAACATTGCAACTGCCTAGTAGTAGTTGGGGAAACGTATCCATTGAATACATTTTGGGAGTGTTTGCAAATAAAAGTGATTCTCAGATTCTAGGTATAAAAACAATTTTTTTTTTTTTTCTGTCTAGAAGCTGAAAATACACAATGAAAATTCTGGTTATGTTTATCTGAGATGATAGATAGTTGGAACTTCACTCAAGAAAACCATTTTTGTGCATATCCATTCACTCCCTAATTGCTTTACTATTTTATGAACTTCCAATTGTAGTGTAAAATTTAAGTATGTACAAACCCAAGGCAAGGAAAAGTATGATGCAAATTACAGAACTTTACTACTGGGTTTGTTGGTGATGGCAATATGCATCAGGTTAGTCTTTGTAGGGTGCAAAAACAATGGATGAGTTTGGTCCTCCGAAGCCGATAGAATTAGAGAGTGCTACTTTTATGTCCAGATGTTCCTTCTTGGGGCCAACTAGTACATTTGTATCCTGGGATGACAACATTTTGGTTAGAATGAAGGGAAAATTATAGAGAATTAAAGTTAACCGTGCTAGGAAACCATACCACGCCTTCGTCGGGATGATCAAGATTGATATTCGGATGAACCCATCCTGTCTGTATGGCCTTTAACAAAAAAATCAAGATCAGTAATCTGATAGACGACGACAACAACAACAAACTAAGCCTTATTCTACTATGTGGGGTCGGCTATATGGATCATATAACACCATCATTATCATTTATGGTTAGAAGCCATATTTTCATCTCTTGTCGTTCCCTTATGGTATTGATCATCTGAGACATCGTGATAATCTAATAGAAACTAGAAACATAAATTCATTTTGTTCAATATAAGTTGAAAACAAATTACTAACCCTGAAGTTTATCTTAATTACAACAAACTCCAGTTATTTTTCAAAATTACAAATATCCCCCTCTCGAGTGTGCTATTTGTAAAATAAAAACAAATGTTAGGGGGTATTTGTAATTTTGAAATATAATTGGCTCTTTTGTAATTAGACTGAACCTTAAGGGTATCTTTTGTAATTAACCTTATTATGAAACAGGTTTCATGCAAATTACTAGAACACCACTATAGTTTCCATGTATGAGCAGAAAACTAGCTACAAGTATCTTTTGTAGCACAAATTACCTTGACAGTTGCGATAGCTTCAACCGCACCAGCAGCCCCCAATAGGTGACCGATCATAGATTTTGTAGAGTTCATTCGTAGCTGAAAGAAACCATTTCAGAACACGAAAATGCCCGAGAAAAAAAAACAATCCAACCAAAATCAGGCTCTTCAGACAATCACCTCAGTATTTTGTCCGAAACAACGAACGATAGCTTGGTATTCTTTGAGGTCAGCTAATTGTGTTGATGTAGCATGAGCATTTACATAGTTGACATCTTTTCTGTCGACCCCCGACTTGGCCAATGCCTTCTCTATGCAAAGAATTCCTCTTTCTGAATACAACCGCGATTTACCAAATAATGAACACAGACGACGTAAGAGAAGAAACTATGGTTAATTACAAAAAATACCCTTAAGCTTTAGCCTTAGCCAGTTATCTTTCAAATTTTTGATATTTGTAAAACTTTAGGGGGGTAATTGTAATTTTGAAAGATAATTGAATCTTTTTTGTAATTAGACCAAACTTCAGAGGTAACTTTTGTAATTATCCCAGAAACAATTACCATCACGATGCGGTTCAGTCGTATAGTATGCATCACATGTGAAGCTTCCACCTAGAAACTCTGCATAGATAGTTGCACCTCTCCGCTATCATTTATAGTAAAACAAGAAACACAATTAAAATCATAGCTTTGGCTTCAGAATTTAGGTTATTATAAATAGGAATAATTACAAAAACACCCCTGATGTTTGGGCTAATTACAAAAAATCCAGAGATATTTCAAAATTACAAAAAAACCCCAAGTTTAATTCTGCCTTAAATTTATGGGGTAATTTGTAATATTTTGTAGATGTCAGGGTTTTTTTTTGAAATATTTTTTGCCCATGGGAAAAATGCAAATTTAAAAAATCTCTGGATTTTTTGTAATTAGCCCAAACCTAAGGGAGGTTTTTGTAATTATCCCTTAAAAATAACTAAAACTAAATATACATATCTGATAAGCGTACCTTGGCATGCTCTAGTTCTTCCAAGAGTAGCACGCCGGCCCCTTCTCCCATGACAAATCCGTCACGGTGCTAGCAAAATCAAATTGCAGCATCAGTTTCTAACAAATAAACTAGGACGATAGAAATTTACTAGATTCGTCGTAACAATTTCAAAGAAGATGAATAATACTAAACAGACGCTATACAATATCCCAAGGACGAGAAGCTTTAGTTGGATCGTCGTTCCTCTGTGACAAGATTCGACACGCAGCAAATCCTCCCACCCCTGTAATAATATTCATGATTTGAGGATGATAAATGTAGAAGATGGACTAAAGAATGACATTCAGAGTGAATTAAGAGGGTGTTTGGCTGAACTTACTTAAAACATTTTAGGGATATTTACAAAATCACCCCTGAGGTTTGGGTTAATTACAAAAAAACCCAGACATGTTTCAAAACTACAAAAAAACCCTTCATGTTTTTTTTTTTTTTTTGCCTTAAATTTAAGAGGGTAACTGTCAGGTTTTTTCTTGAAATGTTTTCCGAAATCACCAAGAAAAATGTAAGACGGAATCAAACCTCAAGGGGTTTTTTGTAATTTTCAAAGAACTCTGGGTTTTTTTGTAATTATCCCAAACCTTAGGGGTGTTTTTGTAATTATCCTAAGATTTTATAAGCTCCTACATCTTATAGAACTTATAAGCTCAACCAAACACCCTCTAAAGCTAACCTATGGGAATAATTGCTGCATCGGAGCCTCCACAGAGCATCATATCCTGCAAAATTGTAATTTAGATAAAAATTGACACACATTGCCACAAGCAAACTTAAGAATGTAACCAAAGATAATTTTAATCACTTACTGTTTCACCACTTATGATATGATTTGCTCCACTTAGTATACACAAGTTGCTCGTCGCGCAAGCTGCAGATATCGAGTAATTCGGACCCATCCATCCCTGCAATTCAGTATTCAGATCCATCGTTCCCAATTTGAGCGCACAAACTCATAATTATCTCATGAAAATTTATGGGATAATTGAGGTTTAGCCTAATTACGAAAGAGCCCAATAGTAATCTTTCAAAGTTATAAATACCCCATTGACATTTGTTTCTGTTTTACAAATCGCCCCGTCATGATGGGGGTATTTGTTAGGTAAATACAAACTTCAAAGGGGGTGTTTGCAACACCTTGGAGGGCATTTGTAATCTTGAAAGATATCACACATAGGATCCAGGCAGGTTAGAATAAATGGAGGAGTGCATCTTCTATCATTTGTGACCGTAAAATACCATCTGCTTTATGGAGCAGAATGTTGGGCGACTAAATCTGAACACGAACAAAAAATAAAGGTAGTAGAGATGAGAATGTTACGATGGATGTGCGCATACACTAGATTATATAGAATAAGAAATGAACACATTAAAAACAAAGTGGGAGTAGCACCAATAAATGAGAAAATTAGAGAAACACGACTAAGATGATTTGGACATGTTTATTGGAGTCCTTTAGATGCACCTGTGCGACGTTTAGAAGGTAGAAAATCACTCACACAAATAAAAAAAGGCAGAGATAGGCCTAAAAAGACTTGGAAAGAAGCTATTAAACAAGACATATTATATCTAAAAATAAATGAAAATATGGCTTATGGCATGGCGCTATATGATCCGTATAGCCGACCCGATCCCACATAGTGGGATTAAGGCTTAGTTTGTTGTTGTTGTTGTTGTTGAAATTAAAATTTTCTGTAATTAGGCTAAACGTCAGGGGTAGTTTTTGTAATTATCCCAGAATATAACTTACCAAATCCATTGCAAGGACAGCAGAGCCCATATTAGTTGTTGCAAAAGGTACACAAAAAGGGTTCATCTTTTTGTGGGATACCCTCAAAGCCTCTATAGCTTCACTAAAAACCTGTGAAAAAAAGAATTAAGCATTTCCAGACATTCTAAACAAATATAAGCAATATATATATATATTTTTTTTAAATAAGTGCGAAATATTATTAAAAAGAAAAATGAAGAGCACTGCTTACAAGCCAAGCAGCTAGCTTTAAAATAAGGGTCTCATTAAAATTTATCAAAGTAAAACCGAACCTTTGATAGGCAAAAGAGTTCCCCATAAAAAAACACCCAAAAAAACCTTAAAAACGCAATCTAAATGATGGACGTCTATTTCTAGAGGATTTTAAGTAACACTTTGTCATTTATTTTTTTGCATGTGCTTGATTATCATCCTGAAGGTCGATGTATCATGTGGAATATCGGCCCCAGGCTCCTCGGGCCACAATTTCCATAGCCTTCATAGCTTTTGAGAATCGGTGAGTGAGCGACAAGCGGAGTAGTTGAGGAGTCGCCTAACTTGGTCATTAAAGCTTCCAATTTATACGCATCAATTTGATCTTCTTCATCCGCCATATCGACCAACGTTTCCGTGATAGCGGCCATAACCTTGAACCCCTCGAGGACGGATTGTTGGAGCTAAGGACAAAATCATTTCGAATAAGACTATTAGAAACCTTTTCTATTGTACATTGCAAATTAGCTTGTTCATGTTCATCCAATTTTGTTGCAATTACGAATCCTCAATAACCATTGCGGAAACATATTGTTGAGGTTGATAAGGAACCATGGTCATGTCTCGTGTTGCTAGTATTATCCTTCAAAGCCATAACGATTCTCATTATCGGATTTGTGCTCCAAATTCATATTATCACATGCCACGTCATCGAATCAAAGACCGAACATCAAAAGCATTCTTGGTATGAATACGTGAAGAAGAAGGTTCACCCCCTTAACATGACCTTGTCGTCCCGTTACTTGCACCCAAGTTTTGAGATCCAATGCGCTTGCCTTTGTAACCGAACACAATCTCGAGCGGTGGAATGTCCACGAACTGGACTTTTTTTCTTTGCGCTCAATGTCGTCCCTTTTGTACCTCATTGGATTTGACCTGACGACAATTGTTGATATGGTGCCCAACAATGCGGCAGTTGGCACAAAATTCGGCAAATTTTCATAACTAAGTGAAACAACTGAACAATGTCCCCCGTTCTACCATGATAAACTCCTGTAGATGTTTATTTAAATCAATTTCGACTAAAACACGTACAAAATGTCCCACTTCACCCGACAACGACCGTCCATCGATTTGAATAGGGGTACCAATTGCACTTTAGCAATTTTCATAATAAGAGAAGGATGCGATACTCGATGCTTAATTCATATATACGAACCCAAACTTGTGTCACCGAAGTATTTATTTTGTAAGGATTGAAATCCGGTACCCAATTTGAAATCCGCATAGTCCCCGGGATTCAAATTCCATGAAGCTTTGCGAAAACCCGATTCCGATCGGCCACATCATTGAATTGTAGGCTATAATAACCTTTGCCTAGGGAACCAAACGCCATGAATGTTGAATTTTCCACGCAAACCGCAATTTCGATTTAAAGACTTCCAAAGCACTAGGTATGGCCCCTTAGGAAGCAAGAGCGTCCAATTAAAGAATCACGTAACTCCCTTTGCGCTCGTTGATGGTAGATCCTCATCCATCGTAACAGAATAATAGTTTCCTTTCTTAATTGGTATCGTATCCTCTACAGACTTTACCGTTTGGGCATGAGTATGCTCCGAATTGGGGTTTTGAGATACCCTAGGTAAAACCCCAGGAGAAGGTATCGAAGGGGTTGCTATTATGGGACGTTGAAGAATCCTTGTCCAATGTTCTCTTGACGACATGATGCGAGAATCAATTAAGCGATTGTGCATAGAGGACTCTAAATCTGGGGATGATGAAACATTATGAGAACCCACTTTGGGATTAATCAACAGATGCGTGCTGGAAAGTTCAGGGAATAGATCAAAATCAAGGTCCATCATGATGAATATCACAACTAATCTGCGTGAAGATGATTTCTTCAATGAAACTGATTATGGATCCCACTTAGGAGGGGGATCCATCAGCCGCCGCCTCGCTCACATTCAGAGTAAAATGAGTAAAAATAAAATCAATCTGGCCTCTCGAAAATATCAACATCCATTCTTTCACTTCACCAAACTTCACCAATTCTTAACCAAAATAATAATAATAATAAAATCAAGAAGCAAAAATCCCCAACAAGATCAACAACCAATAGCTCAATTAATAGATCCCAGAATGTGATGATTGGAAGGAAAAAAGTTCAGAGAGAGTGAAAGAAAAATTAAACTGGAGTACCAACCGAGATGTGACGGGCGACGATGGGCGGAGGTTCAGTGACGGGCGGCGATGGGCGGAGGCGGAGTGACGAGCGGTGGTGTGGATTTAGGGGTTTCGGTCGAAGTCTCTCTGGATTTTCGTCCGTTTGTCCAAATACCCCCTTTGTAAAAACTGACGAGCTGAGAACGGAGGTAGTCTGACAAGCCTGCGAACGGAGGCGAACGAGGCTGTGAACGGCGGCGAACGAGGCTGAGAACGAGGCTGAGAACGGCGGCGAACGAGGCTGAGAAGGCGTGAGATGGAGAGAAAAACCTAATTTCGTCGCTCCGCTTCGTAAAAATCGTCTACCTGTGTCTATATATATATATATATCATCCTATCATGATTTATAAATATTTACCTTCATGCCCCCAAGAGCAGAACCAATTATGACCCCACATTTAGCCTTGTCTAGCTTCTCCATGGCCTCATCTGTAATTCCACCATCTGCCAAAGCTTTTTTGCCAGCAGTTAACAAGTAAAGCATGAATTTATCTGCCCTTTTTGAGAGCTTTGGTGAGACCCAACCATCTGCTGAAAAATTCTTGATTTCTCCAGCGATTCGCTGTCGCGGACGAGGTACGTATCAAATTCACATATCCGTCATAAGACTTAATTGCAATTTTAGTCGCATAACTTTTAGGGGTTGACTATCTTTGTCCTCTAACTTGTGGCAGTTTCGATCCTTGACGATTTTACGTACCCTTTAGTCAAAATAACAATTCCAGTCCAATAAATTTTAACGGTTATTTTGAGTATCTTTTTTTTTTGAGTGGATATTTTGATTATCTTGACTAAAGGGCAAAGACAATGTGGGAATAAATGAAAGGGATAATTAAAAAAAAAAAACTGAGGTTCGGGCTAATTACAAAAGAAATCTAGAGGTTTTTGAAAATTGCAAAAACCCTTGAGGTTTGATTCCAACTTATATTTTTTTCCTTCATAAGCAAAAAGTATTTCATAGTCCCCCCGATATTTATTGTGATATTACACTTTTACACTTGAATTTAAGACATAGTCAAATTTGAAGGACCTTTTGTAAATATGAAACATCTCTGGATTTTTTTTATAATTAGCCCAAAATCCAAGTTTTTTTGTTTTGTAATTATTCCTAAATGAACTTGTAGGGCCAAAATTGCACAAATTAGAACTTATGGGACCAAAATTGCACAAAATCAAATTCGTATGGGATCAAAATTGCTAACTATATCTGCAGAACCGAAATTGCTAGTCTCCTATAGTTGCGGGACCAATTTTGCAATTAAGCCCTACAAATTCCCCCCAACACATACAGTAATTACAATAAGAGTAAGTTTAAGGAAGATTTACTGTGGGAAACTCAGAACAGTCAAATGCCTCAATCTGGCTAACCCCGCTAATACCATCGAGAAGATTACCGTAAAATACATCTGCATCGTGTCCGAGAGGAGATACAACACCAAGTCCGGTTACAACGACCCTCCTTTTCTTTTTCGTAACTTTGTTGTCCGTTTTGGCTGGCTTCACAAGTTGTTCGGCCACGGCCAATGTTTTACCTATCACAATGGTTTAGCACTCTCAAAGTTCAAAATTAATTGGTAAAACATCATTGAAATCAAAAATGATTCAAATCCTAAACATGTAAAAATGTTTTCTGATAAATGACCACCTAATCCAAAAGTTGTTAGAGATGTCACTTATTTAACATATAGGAAGTGTTTGCAAACACTTAAAAAAAAAGTGATTCTCAGCTTTTAGCTAGAAAAAAAGTCACATTTAAGTGTTTACAAAATTGAAAAGCACGGCGATGGGTGCTTCATATTTCTGATTCTCCTTCTGGTTTGACTTTTACAACTTCTCTATCGAACACTCTCTTAACTTAATCAATTTTCAGCTTCTATTTGAAAACACTGTCAACTTCTGATTCTCAACGGACCCGACAATAAATCAATTCCTCCAAAAGCAAAAGTGTTGGCAAACACTCCCATAATAGCTAAATTTCTAACACAATGTGATTTAAAACTCTCTTTTTTTCATTTTTTTTTTGTTGAAAGGAAAACTTAACTGCATACAATTCCAAAACAGGATACACAAGAAATTAGGAAAGAAACTCCAAGGATGCAAAATATTTTGACACCTACACAACAAGTTGCACAATAAGAAAGCAAAAATCCAAGAACTATGTAAGAAAATTAAATAAAATTCAAAGGTAAAAAATGCTTGAACTAACCAAATCAGGCACTAATAAAATGAGGAACATCACACAACAACAACAAAAAAAGGTTAATTACAAAAAGCACCCTTGAGGTTTGACCTAACTACAAAAAAATCCAGCAAGCTTTCAAAATTACAAAAGTACTCCTGAGATTTTATTTTGTCTAACATTACCCCTTTCACAAGTAAAAAAATATTTCAAAATCCCCCTCACATTTACTCCTTAATATTAACACTAAATCAAATCTCAGGACACTTTTTGTAATTCTGAAAGTTAGTTGGATTTTTTTTGTAATTAGGTCAAACCTCAAGGGTACTTTTTGTAATTATCCCAAAAAAAAATAAACACTTCAAGAAAGTGTCAATTATTTACCAGAATGAGAAGCCTGACTCAAACTCCTCTGCTTGCATTTTAATGGACCAACTGAAAATACATTACCCTCAAAGAAAGCAAAAGAAGAAGATAATCGCTGACAATTATAATACTCTTCACAGGGCTGAAAATGACAAAAACTCATCAAACTATTAATTCCAGAACCACCATTTTTGCTCTTTTGACCCACCAAATTTCTCCTATTTAGCTTTTTTGGGCATTGCAAAAAAAATGATGGCTTGTTAAAATTTGTCCTATCATTTCCCACAGTCATGCATGCTGCTGCTATTAACCATGTGCAGAGTGGAGAGGCAACAGAGGAACCCAACACCATTTGTGAAGTTAAGCTGCAAAAAATAAAAAAGAATAAAAACCCACAGTAAAGGTTTGATTTTTAGTGAGAATTAGACCAGCCCAGATGGGGATTCTGTCAAAAAAGTACAGTTTTAGGAGGAAATTGAAAATATATGATCACAAGAATCAGAATAAAAAGTGTACCTTGGACTGTCCTTTTTTCAAAATGATGAATCAGAGTAAGAAATTTAACAAGTGTGGAAGGGAGATTACAATTGAGTGAGTTATTTGAGACCAAATATATTTTAATACTTATTTTCAAATCATAAATACATTAATGCTCCAAAAGAAAGTTTGCAGTTAAGCTAGACACTTTTTTATTAGGATAATGTGAATGGTAATCGTACGTACGAGTATATTATGAATATTTTCTGAAAGTTATGGCGAAAAAATTAAACCAGTAAAAAATACAGAAATATTTAATATATAGATCCGTAAACGTACGGGTTTAATACGAATATAATATGATTGTTCGGGAATAATAATACGGCTTATTTTAACATTATAATTCATACTTATGTTTAAATTATATTAAAATTAATTTTAGGTACTTTATTAATTTATTTTAAATTATAACACAAATTGAAAATAATTATTTAATAATAGTTAGTGAGTTTTTAAGTGAATTGTATTTATACTTAGATTATATAAAACTTAATACATAGTTTTTTTATTATATTAAATTATAACTTTAACATAAATCCAAGATAATTATTTAATAATAATTACTATATTTATATATTATTAATATTATTTATTATTTTATAATATTGTAATTATACTTATAAATAAAATTTTAATGATTTTTTGATTTATTTAAATATTATAAAAATATTAAAGTAAAGTTTTATTAGCCAAGTATTATACAGATAACTACAATACGAGTATTAAACGTTTTATTTGAAAAATATGGAGTATTTAACGCTGATTCAGAATGTGTACGGAAAACAAAAGTATTTTTCAATTATTCGTATGTATAGGTACTATACGAGTATGATACGCGTATTAACTAACATAGTATCTTACTTGACAAAAAAAGAATGGATTTTTATTAAATAAAAATTGAGATATTTACATATATATATAGATGAGGTTTAGCCTAATTACAAGAAAAAAAAAGAACAATTATTTTTCAAAATTACAAATACGTTTATTTGACATTTGTTTCTCTTATACAAATTGCACCCTCAAAAGGGGGTATTTGTTAGGTAGATACAAATCTCAAGGGGATGTCCGCAACACTTTAAAGGTATATTTGTGATTTTGAATAAATATCTGGAGATTGTTGCGATTAGGCTAAATTTCAAAGATAATTTCTATAATTATTCCACAAAAATAATTTGACACTAAATAGGGGTGGAGAATTTGAAAACTACAATTTCAATCACAATAACATTATTTATTAAATAATCATTGCTTGAACTTCCATCTTGGAAAACTTAATATAGATGTGACTATTGGGAAGCTATATACTTTTGAAGATATAAAGCTAAATAATCATTCTTGCTATGTAGCACATATTGACACTCCAAACTATACAAATGTGAGTTCTTGGTCCGGTCCTCCAAAATATGAATATTTTTTAAATTTCACCATATCTTATGTAAATTTCGGTACTTAATTATTCATTATATTCAATTAGTTATTGATTCATATTTTAGATAACAATGTAATTGCAAATCGATCAAACAAAAAAAAAAAAGAAAAGAAAAAAAGATTGCTCAAAAAGAACATTCCTTACTTGAGAAAATAAGAATAGAAGAGAGAATTAAAGACTCACACAAAATATGAAGCCCTTAACTTGAGCTTTTTGATTTCCACTACTTGTGCAGAAACTTTGGGATAGTAAAACTTTTGCTTTTAAGTTTGTTTCCTCAACTGAATGAGCAAGCAATTAATTAATGACAAAGTTTACGTGTTAGAAAGGTCTTAATTAATTATATAAACCATATATACTTTATAGTTTATTCTTATATATGCAATTTTTTTAGTAATTTGATAAAGACATTAAAGGGGATATTCTTCTAGATCTTTGAAACCCTTTTTGTCTTTGATTGGATATACATTTTGTTCCGAATAATTGTTGGTTTTAAACACTGATCATCGAAAAAGTTAGTGCAACGATGAAAATAACAAGTTAATTAACTAATGATCATAAGATGATTTGCATGTGAATATTAAATTAGGAATCTTTATTTTTAGTGCCAACTTTTGCAAGAAAAGATAGGGCTCACCATTGGCAGCGGCAATGTTGGGCAAAAGGACAATTTCCACAATATATACATTTTGATTTGTTGATGATCTGACTAAGTAAATCAGTGTATTTAAAGTCACCACTTAGGCTCGGATTCGAGGTCACTTCAGGTACTTTTAGGTGGATGACCTGAAATAGATCACACATTAGGCTATCCAGGGTGGCCCTTGGCTTAGGTCCTCCGATGCTTAAGTCATTTCGGGTTGTGAGGTATATGAAGTAAAAGTAGTGAAGTAGTGAGTATGAACAATAAAAACTTAACATCTTGATAATTTTGTCTGACTTTTATAGTGGTGCATGTGTACGAACATATTGGTTCACATGGCAGCATCTGAATAACTTTTTTGTCAAATGATCAATAGTGTGGAGGAGTTCGGGTCGAACCCTTGTTGTAAGAAATGTGCGGATCTACCTTCATCAATTAGTCAATTTTGGACTATTTTCAAGGGTAAACTGGTAAAATTACTTTATTAATTTATAAGAAGAGAATATTAGATATCATGATTAATTGTGAATGAACTTCCAGAATAACTCACATCTGACTGCAAAATAAGTTATTCTTTTTTTTTTTTTGAAGATCAAAATAAGTTATTCTAAAGATATTCTTTGGATAATATTCCTTTGAGCAAATATAGCAAATTACCCACTTGGAATAGATGCAAGAGTTTTTTGACATGTAGGATAAAAAATATAGGGCCTGTTTGTTTATGTTTCCATGGTCCATTTCCAGTTTCTGGAGTTGGAAATAGAATTTTGAGAATTTATTGGTTTTCGTGTGGAAATTGGGATTGTGTTTGGATGAATGAATTGAAATGGGTTTTATGTAGGGTTGGAAATGAGATTTTGTTTGGTTTAAGTAGTTTTGAAATATTATTTTATGTATATAATAATTGAAAAGTTGGTAGTGGTGGGGTTCACTTCAATATTTTAATTTGAATATATAATATTATATTTGTAAAATTATAGTTGGTGGGTCCCATTAGATAGTTATAATTTAATAGTAATATTTTAAGTAGATAAAGTTGATAATGGTGGGTCCCACATATATAATTGGGTTAAAATATGAGAATAGTGATTGATAAGTAATTATGAGTGATGTAGGGTAGTGTCACATAAGCCAACCCGAAATTTGTTCTTTTACATGTTAACTAATTTGTTCTTTTGACAAGTGTCACATAAGCCAAGATTTTCAAAATTCAATTTGGGTAGTCCTTTTACATGTTGGTTTTTGTAAATAGTTTGCAAATTTTTGTATCCAACATGTCCAAGTCGCCTATGCCATAAGTTAGTTAAATCATTATTGGCGACAAAACAAGAAACATTTTGACTAACCAAATCGCTTGTACAAATTTTGTAAAGATTGCCTTTTCTAATTGCTTTACAAATAATTTTATCATTTTTGGAAATAAGGCATTTTTCTTTATTAAAAACAACATTATAATTTGAGTCACAAAGTTGGCTAACACTTATCAAATTGAACTTAAGCCCTTCTACTAAAAGAACATTACTAAGAGAGAAAGAAGAGTTACCAATTTCTCCATTTCCAAGAATTTTTCCTTTGCCATTGCCGAACATGACCATACCCTCTTCTTGGAGCTTGATGTTGGTAAAAAGTGTTTGATACATGTTTTTATCTTAATTTTGATGATTTTATTTTATCACCAAAACAATGTTTTTAAAGGTTGTCCAAATACTCCTAAATGATTTAAAATGGTTTCAATATTTTCAGGAGTATTTTCTCAAGTTTATTAAAAATGGACAACACTTTTATCAATGAGTTTTTACTCCTATAACTGGTCCCTAAATGTTGTCTAAATACTCTCAATCGGTTTAAAATGTTTTTACTATATTTTAGGAGTATTTCTTGAGTTTTATTTTTGATAAAAATTGGACAACATTTGTCTCATGGTCGACCGGTCGCCTTCTATAGGGCAACCCATACGAAGATGTTTTAGAAAGCGAGAAAAATGAGGCGGAAGGAAAACAAAGCGGTCGGCCGATGCATCAAGGCGTCGGCCGGTCGGTCGGCCGTCAAATGGCCAATGATCGGCCGGTACACTGCAAGTTTCATGTTGAAGCAGAACTTAACCCTTTCGTTTTTGTGTTTAGGGGGACCGGTTGAGGCAGGGGTCGGCCGTTCTGTTGTAATTTTCAAAGTGTTCGATTTTCTCTTATTTCGTGCGGAGGTGCCGCTTTTGTGTATTAATGACAAAGAAAATATGACCGTTTTGAGACACATTTCCTTAAATTGTGGGATTGATTTCTAACAGCTATATTCTTGATTTTAATTGTATTTTTCTGTAGATTTTCAATCCCCAAGAGGAGCCTATGCTTGATCAATCATCTCCTATATATAGAGGAAGTTTTGGAGCAACCAATATAACAATTGAGATACAACACAACAAGATACACTTCAAGCAAACACTTGGTCTTTCATTGTTATTATTCTTGTTGTAAAATTGCCTAGCTTATCACTTTCACATCTTTGAGGTCTAGGCTTTTCTTGATTACACTTCGTACTCAAATTGTATTATTCATTATTGAGTTGTAAAATTGCCTAGCAATATGGACTATTTTTTGACTTATAAGATTGCTAGGAGGGAACCACTTAACTTTGGTGCCATACTTATTCAATGTCTAATCGAGTCCATTACTCAAGGTAATAAGAAGTTGGTTATGGGAAATTGGATTTGTAAACTTCTTATTCAATCGGGACTACCTTCGTCGGAGTGTAACTCGGAGGTATTTCAAAACGACTTTGACATTGATAACATCGCCCAAATAGTCACTATGCAAGAACATGGAAATCCGACCAACCAAAATGGCGAGAGGAAGAGGTCAAGAGTCTCCGATCCTAATGACTTCTTTGATGACATCGAGGCCGCAAGATTGGCGGAAGAGGGCGACCGAGCAATCCAGGAGGGTAATCTAGGTGCTCAACCGCCTAGGAGGTATACTCAAGCCGAATTTGATGAGATGAGGGCTTTTCATGAGGCGAGGTATGAGGCTTTGGAGCAAAAGACCTCCAAAATGCAAAAGTCTATCGGCAAGTTAAAGAAATTCATCAAGGACTTAATTCCGGATCTTGCTTCTCCTCGGATGAGGAATGATATTACCCCACCCCTTTACTTTCTAGCATTTTCATTTAAGTTGTTTTGTACTTTTATGAACTTTTGTAAAACTCATTTGTACTAATGATATTTGCTTGTTTTTCTTAAAAGGGTTAAAATTGCAAGTTGATAATGACTTGTGAATGATCATGGAGTATTTGATGGTAGAAATACTCTAAAGCATTGTTTGATAATTGGTATGAAGTACTTGATGGTAAAAGTGCTTCTCTTATTGATTTGATCATTATGCTTAGTTGGATATGTTGGGACATTTGACATTTGATACATGGCATGACTTATTACTTGATAGATGTTCAAATTTTTGGCATTTGTAATGCCTTGATCATTCTTAGCTTATCTCAATTGGGTTGAACCCTTGAGAATCTACTTTGAGCTTTTTATTTGATGAACACATGTTGCATATATTGCATATGATCTTTTTGAGTTTTGGAATGAGGTTGATTGATAATATGAAAATTTTTTGGCGCTTAAAACCTTTACAAGGACTACATGCAACCTCTTTTATTTTTCATGCACACAAGGTGTTTGTTGAAATGTCGCAATGAAACTTTCAACTTCTACATGATTCTCTTGCTTCAAAATGTCTTAGAATCTTTTTAGAATCATGTTTTTAGCTTACTATAAGCCTATGGATCTCTTATGTTTCAATTCTCCCATTTTCCTTGGAGTATTATGCTTTTATTGCTCAACGGTTTTTAAACCGCTCATTTGGCGCGCTTTGATATTATTGTATGGTGTTTTCACCATCCTAACATTCTTTTTGATGATTCCAAAGGGGGAGAAACAAGATATTGACTCATTAGCTCTAAGAAGCTAATAAAAGCTTGTCATAAAAGCTATAAGCTATGGCTCATAAAAGCCATAAGTTGTGATTTGTTCTTAGTCCAATTGTTGCTTGATGGACTTATATTATTGTATAATGACGTTTTAACAGGAGCTTATAAGCTCTTGAACAAATTGTAAAAGCTAAAGCTTTTAGCTTATGGATAATTGCTTTTACATTATTTTTGATGTGCTTGATTGATAGGGGAGCTTGTGCTTATTATTGAAAATATTTACTCCTACTTGGTTCTTTAATATTTTTGGAAATTTTGGTTGCTTCAAAGCGGTCAAATGTTTTTACCGGAAAATCATTTCTAAAATTGCTCTCTTAGTTTGGGTAAAAATTGTTTTGGTTTGTAATCATCAAAAAGGGGAGATTGTTTGATACATGTTTTTATCTTAATTTTGATGATTTTATTTTATCACCAAAACAATGTTTTTAAAGGTTGTCCAAATACTCCTAAATGATTTAAAATGGTTTCAATATTTTCCGGAGTATTTTCTCAAGTTTATTAAAAATGGACAACACTTTTATCAATGAGTTTTTACTCCTATAACAGTCCCTAAATGTTGTCTAAATACTCTCGATCGAGTTTAAAATGTTTTACTATATTTTCGGAGTATTTCTTGAGTTTTATTTTCGATAAAAATTGGACAACATTTGTCTCATGAGTCGGCCGGTTGGCCGCCCTATAGGGCAACCCATACCGAAGATGTTTTTAGAAGCAGAAAAATGAGACGGAAGGAAAACAAGCGGGGTTGGCCGGTCGCCACAGGCGTCGGCCGTGACCGGTTGCCGATGTCGCCCGGTGATCGGCCGTGACTGCAAGTTTCATGTTGAAACAGAACTTAACCCTTTCGTTTTTGTGTTTAGGGGGACCGGTTGAGGCAGGGTCGGCCGGTCGAAGCCTACGTCGGCCGGCCGCCTGTTGTAATTTTCAAAGTGTTACGATTTTCTCTTATTTAAATGCGACCGGTCGCCGCTGTGTATTGACATCAAAAATATGACCGTTTGACAAATGAGACACATTTCCTTAAATTGTGGGATTGATTTCTAACATCTATATTCTTGATTTTAATTGTATTTTTCTGTAGATTTTCAATCCCCAAGAGGAGCCTATGCTTGATCAATCATCTCCTATATATAGAGGAAGTTTTGGAGCAACCAATATAACAATTGAGATACAACACAACAAGATACACTTCAAGCAAACACTTGGTCTTTCATTGTTATTATTCTTGTTGTAAAATTGTCTAGCTTATCACTTTCACATCTTTGAGGTCTAGGCTTTTCTTGATTACACTTCGCACTCAAATTGTATTATTCATTATTGAGTTGTAATCTTGATTTTTGGTTATCATTCAAACACAAGATATCCTTGTGAGTGTTCTTGTGGTAAGAACACACTTGGATGATCTAGGTGATAGGTGAAGAAGATTGTGGTAATCTTCTTATTGAGGTGTTGAAGAATTTGGTATTTTTCAAGGTTGAAGATTGTGGTAATCTTCACAAGGTGCCGTTGAAGGAAGATTGTGGTAATCTTCAAAGGGAGATTGTGGTAATCTCAAAAGGTGTTGTTGAAGAAGAGTGTGGTGCTCTTCAAGGTGTTGTAAGTTGAATTTGTATTAATTTTGGTAATTAATAAAATTCTTTTTCTTTCGAAATCCATCCGGATATCTTTGGGGTGGTAGAGGATTAGGCCCAGGTGGGTTGAACCTCTTTAAATCGGCGTGTGTTGTTTACATTCCGCACCTTTGTTATTATCTTTGAGCATTCGGTTGGAAAAAGAGGGTGAAATCGAAAAGATGGAGATAATCTATTCACCCCCCCTCTAGATTATCGTAGCCGCTTGGACTTTCAAAAAGTTCTCTCTTTCCGGTCATATGGCGTGAACATCAGCTGTCCACGAGCCATTTTGAATCTTCCATTGTTGTTATAGCCCCTATAACCTACAAAGGAATTATTTTTAGGTACCCTATAATTTTGGGGTCCATGGGGTTAGCACTTGAGACCTTTAGGTCTCCAATAATAGCTAAAATTATTCTTCAATTTACAATTGCTAGCATAGTGTCCATTATTACCACAATAAAAACAAGTAATAATACGAGGACTACTAGCACGTACAAAGGTTGGACCTTGGTCTTTTTTCTTAAAAGCATTTTGAAAAGGTTTATAACCAAGTCCTAATTTAGAATGCTCACCTCTTTGTGCATCTAAAATTTTTATGACTTTATCCGTACTTAAATTGAATCGATGCACATCCTTTTTCAAATTTTCAATATCATTTGTGAGCGTTTGTTTTTCGGTTTCAAGAGTACGGACCATAGTAAGAGTAATAGCATGAGCTTTATCAAGAGAGTCATAAGAAGTAAATAATTTATCCTTTTTCTAGTTTAAGCTCTTTATGCTCCTTTTTCAAATTCTTGTATTTAACAATCAAATTTTGAAACTCATTTTGCAATTCATCAAAATCACATTGTAATTCATCAACTAGGGAAGAAGATGAAGCATTAGGCGTACCTCGGTATTTTCATCGTCTATGGCCATAAGACCATGTTCGGATTCTCCTTCCTCGTCGGTTGTTTCAAGTAATTCATCCCAAGTTTTGCGTCCGCATTTAACGCCTTCTTTTTCGGAAAAGGCTTTTTCGCTTTTGTTCCTCTTCCGCTAATTTTGGGCAATCGGCTATGTAGTGCCGGATTTTCCGCATTTGAAGCAAGAATTGTCTCTTGGCTTTCTTGCTTTATTTTTGTTTACAAATTTTGCAAATTTTCTAACAAGAGCCGTTTCTTCATCATCTTCATCACTAACATAATAAACATTATTAGAAGAAGATCTAAGCCTTTAATAATATTTTGCGTGCCGATTTAGAGGTGGATGGTTGAGAATTTTTCCTCTCCTTGAGATATACTTCATAAATGAGGAGATTCCCAATGAGCTCATCAAACTTGAGTGTCTCAAGATTTTGAGCTTCCGTGATTGCCGTCACCTTTTCGGACCATGAGCGGGAAGGGCGTTTAATACCTTGGTCACCTTGTCTTCTTCGGAGATGACCTTTCCAAGAGCCACAAGAGGATTGACAATGTTGTCAAGCCTTTCCACCATTTTTGATATGTTTTCACCATCATGCATATTGAAATTTTCAAAGTTCTTCACAAGCATTGTTTTTCTTGCTTACTTTACTTTCTTTGTGCCCTCATAAATGGTTTCTAATTTTTCCCAAACTTCATGTGTCGACCGTATGCCTCTTATGCGATTATATTCGGTGGCGGTAAGAGAGCAATGTAAAATATTTAAGGCCCTTACCATTTAGAGAGAAAGCCTTCTTGTCATTTTCATCGTACTCCTTGAATGGCTTGGGAGTAGTGGTACCATCCTCCAATTTTGTTGTTGGTTGAGCAACTCCTTCAATGACCACATTCCAAATATCAAATCCGCATCCTTGTAGAAAGCACTCCATGCGGTCTTTCCAAAATGCGTAGTTGTTGGCGTCGAATAGGGGTGGCTTGTTGGTGGAGGCGCCGGTGGTGAGATAAGCTTCATTCGTAGCCATAGATCTTTCCTCTTTACTCGGAACGAGCTTAGCCAAAGAGTTTGGCTTTGATACCATTTGTTAGTCCAAGTGGCTACGATAATCTAGAGGGGGGTGAATAGATTATGCCGATTTTTCGCAAATCACCCTCTTTTTCGAATCAACGAGTAAATGACAAGAATGTAAATACGGAAATTAAACAACACTCGTTGATTTAAAGAGGTTCAACCCCCTAGGGCCTAATACTCTACCACCCCAAGTATCTCAGGGATGGATTTCAAAAAGAAAAAGATTTTAGTAATTACCACAATTAATACAACACCTTGAGGATCACCACAATCCTCTTTACAACACCTTGATGAGATTACCACAATCTTCCTTCACCACCTTTGAAGAGTACCACACTCTTCAAACACCTATCACCTAAATCACCCCAGTGTATTCTTACACAAGAATACTCACAAGGATGTCTTGTGTTGAATGATGGACAAAATTCAAGATTACAACTCTATGAAACCAATACAAAGATTGAGTGAAGTGTAATCAAGAATCAAAAGCCAGACCTCAAAGATGTGCAAGTGAAAGTACTTAGGCTATTACAACAAGAATGTAAAAATGAAAGCTTGAACAATTTGCAGATTTCTTGTTGTGTATTTTGCTTGTATGTGTTGTGTCTCGTGTCTTCAATTCATCCTCTATTTATAGAGAAGCTTCACCAACATAGGCTCTGGCTCCCAACATCAGCTCCTCTATCTTCACTTTTGTCTACAAAAAGAAGATCACAAGATGTAGAAATATTGTACAAAATTGAAAAGCAAATCTTCTGTCACAGTTGCAACGGTTGGAATTTTCTTTGTCAAAAAATAACATAGGACGACCCGGTTGCCCTGTTGAAGATTTCGACCGTTTTTGAAAAATAGTGCGATCCAGGTAGGGGTTGCAGTGCGACCGGTCGACCTCACCTCGACCAGGTCCCCTCCTCTTTTTTCAAGACTTGTAAGTTGTTTCGATTTTCTAATCTTCAGTCTTGATCGACCACTTTGGCGGGGTCGCCGCCCCTTTTGAAATGTTGTCCGATTTTTTTCAAAAATAAACTTCAAGAAATACTTCAAAAAATTAGTAAAAACATTTTAAATCATTTGGAAGTATTTAGATAACATTTATAAACATAGTTTTGGTGTAAAAACCAATTTAAATAAAACCATCAAAAGTGTTGTCCAATTTTTATCAAATTAAAAACTCTAAGAAATACTCCAAAAATTAGTAAAAACATTTTAAATCAGTTAGGAGTATTTGGACAACATATAAAAACATTGTTTTGGTATAAAATCTTATTAAAACAAAATCATCAAAATCTTGATAAAAACATTTATCTAACAGGTTTGAGATATTGTTTTATGTGAAAAATAGAAAATGAAAATGATGATTTCCATTGTAAATTTTATGAACAAAAATGATTCAACTTTTATGTATAGTTGGAAACTGGAAAGAGGCCATTAGAAACATAAACAAACAAGGCCATAGTTTTCTACCCACTTTTGTGGTTCTTTTACTCAAATACCTTTAAATTTTAAATGCAAAAGTAGATGGGACCCAATCTCTTTATTTTTCCTCTATCTACTCACTTTTTGTATTTTATAAAAAATCTGATTTTTTTTCTTCGAAAGCCTTCAACAATTTTCATTTTTTAATCCACTTTTCATGGTGTTGAACAATTTTTGATACTTTTAAATAAATTTCCATATTTTAGATAATTGCAAATGTTTAAAAAAAGTTTATTTATTTTTTAATTTTCATATTTAAAATAAATTATAATCTTTAATATTTAGATTTTAAAATAATTATATATTTTTTTGATTCTTTTTATGTTTTTAAAATAAATTATAGATTTTAATATTTAGATTTTAAAATGATTTTGTGGATTTTTGACAGTTTTTAATAAATTACAAATATTTTTAAATTTTATTGAAACAATTTTCAAAATTAATAGACAATTTTTTAGAATATGTACATATACATAAATTAGGCACTCAGTTAAAATTAGGCACGATATCGTGCTTGTGCCAAATATAAGCACAATATCGTGCCTCAGTCAATTAAATTTAGGCACAATATCGCGCCTCAATTAAATTTAGGCACGATATCATGCCTATTTTAACTGGAGGCACAATATCTTCTCTATATTGGCACGATATTTGGTACCTTGTTAAAAGCAAAAAGTTAAAGCAAAAAGTTGAAGCAAAAGTTAAAGTAAAAAGTTAAAGAAAAAAGTTAGAATGGGGAATATGCATATGTATAGGCACAAACATTTATTTGATATCGTGCCTCATTTTCCAATCCAATTTTAAATGAGGCACGATATCGTGTCTAATATTAAATGAGGCACGATATGTATCGACACAATATAAACTGGCACGATATGCGTGATATGCATGATATTTAAGCGATTTTGGGGCGATATGTATATGTATATGTACATGGGGTTGGCACGATATGGGCACGATATAGGCACGATATATTTATACGATTTTATACATAGGTGTGTGGCGTTGGAGGGAAGTGTACATAATTTTCAAGGAAAACATTAATT
This sequence comes from Rehmannia glutinosa, assembly GCA_016081115.2. Classification (NCBI taxonomy): domain Eukaryota; kingdom Viridiplantae; phylum Streptophyta; class Magnoliopsida; order Lamiales; family Orobanchaceae; genus Rehmannia; species Rehmannia glutinosa. The sequence goes on along the minus strand of CM071933.1, from coordinate 1,752,749 downwards.
GCACCAGTTTCAAAATTCAAAATCTTCAAATTAAAGGAGGAGCATTTTTATCAAATTGAGTAAAAAAGAGTTTTCTTATATTTATGGATGAGATATGATATCCATTATCGCGATAGATTTTAAAAATTCCCCCTTATTCTTTTTAACTCTTTTGTTTTACATCCCAAGGCCATATACCTAATACCAATATTGGTAACCCCATTTTTATAAATTAATTTATTTGCCACACCCTCCTCTTTTAGGCCCACATTGTTATCAGCAAGCCCATGATATATAAAACCTGTTAAAAAGCCCAATCCAACAAGTTAAAATTGGCCCACAAGTTCAAAAACCAATGTTAAATCAATTTTCATTTTCCAACGGTACCTTTTTCCAAACCAAAAAAGTGTAACCCCAAAAAAAATCTCGCAGTTTCTTCTTTTCTTTTGAAGCTCTCTCAAGACAACAATGGAATTTTCCGAGGAACAACTTTATAATGAATCTGAAAATGATTCAGAATATTCCGATGATTCACAAGAAGACCCGACTTTTGATGCTCTTGAGGAGACCCGGTTGACGTTCTCTAATCTCTCCCTCAAGAAGAAAACCAAGACCTGGTAATTAAAAACCCTTTTATAGAAAAACCCACGTTCGAATTTTTTTTTTTTTAATATCTCCGTAATTTTTTTTTATTTAGTTTCAATATTAGTATCTTTTTCTGAGAAATTTGTCAAATGGGCAATGCCTATTTTTTTATTGATGGCAAGTGTATGTGTGGAAATGATGGGTTATTTATCATTCTGTAATTTCTGTTATGTTTTCCTGTTTCCTAGTTTGTGGTTTTTTCCTGTATTCTCTTTGCTGATGAAATGTGTTTTCTATAAACATGACAATTTAGTTATCAGTTTTGTTGGTGAAATCTTATTGGAGCCATGTTTTGTTCTCTTAGTATTGTCAAGGGAAAGGATGAAAATGAAGAAGAGGAACGGTCGGATGTGATAGAAATGGTTGTGCCGGTACTTGATGAGGAGGACCGAAAAAGTTACGAAAATATTCAGAAAATTATTGAAGGTTTGTTTAATTATAACACAATGGATCAAGCTTTTCCATGTATATTTCCTTATGTATATGTATAATGTGTTTTAAATGATGTTTTGCAATGATGGCAGCTGGTCAGGTGGAGAGACTGAAAGTGGAGCAATGCAAGATTTATTTAAGGAAACATGGATTGAGATTGAGTGGCAATAAAGAGACTCTAATTCTGCGGATTAAGGAGCATATTGAGTAATAGGCTTGAGTAATCTTCAGTTTATTCTTTTAATTTGATTTTGAGTATACAAGTAGATTTTTGTTTTAATCCGAAATCGTTCATGACTATAATCATATTTCAGTATTGTCAATGGAGGTGGGGAGAAAAAATATCCAGCTCCTATTTTTGTGTTGAATTGCAAAGGTAATCCTTTCTTTAATTTGCTTCATGTTTTTTGAAATCGGAGTTTAAACTTTCATGTATTATTGTTTGTGCTTGTGGCTTAGTCTTTTGTAATTATAAATGACCTTGACACCACAATCATGGGTAGGCATTATTTTTTACCTCCTGAAGAAACTCATAATTTTTTTAGTCAAAATACATTTACCCGGGGCTTTTAAGGTGGGGGGTGGGGTGAGGCTGATGAACTCGTTATTGTTTTCCTCCCATCGGAACTCCTCTGCTACTTGACAAGCTGAACTTTTAGAGCTAATTGAATGTTTCCCAAAGGATAAAGATTATCTTAATCATAATTTTCTTTTAAATTTTGTTTTTCGTCCTTCATGTCTTATTTGAGCTTTAAAATTATGCAGGTGATGCGTGCATGGGAGATGTAGTCATGTTTGAACAGAATGTGTATGAAATGTAAGCGTGCAGCTCGCCGAAACTCTAATTAATTTCTCTATTACCCTATCCTAATGAACTTGAATGAAAACATTTTTTCTGAAACTTTACCCTCTTTTCATGTTATAGTTAATGCGAAGAATTAGTACTACTGCAGATACTTGATTAAGGGAGTGTGTTCAAACACTAAAAAAAGTTACTATCAGCTTTTAGGTGGAAAAAATCACTTCTTAGTGTTTTGACTTCACCTTCGATTCAACTTCATTTAATCAAAATCTAAAGCGAGGGGGAAGGGTGCTTTAGATTTCTGATTCTGCTTTTCGTTTGACTTTTACACACAAATAAAACACTTTTACAACTTATCCACCAAACGCACTCTCCTAACTCAATCTATTTGCAAACACTACTAACTCCTAATTCTTGACTAACTTGATCACGTCTTCCAAAAGCATAAGTGTTTGCAAACACTCCTTAAAGTATATGGGCATTTGGAGCAATAGTAATTTGTTATCTTAGTCATCCATGATACATATATTTTGGCCCAAAATGGAAATTATATAACATAAATGAGCATTTCTAGTTTTGAAAGATTGCATTAAACTGCTGCTCAACGGGTGACTTTTGATGGCTCATCAGGTTCAATATTGCATCACGTAGTGCCAATGGTCCTCCTTGTGGCACAAGGGTTGTTGCAGGTCGTATTGTGAAGGAGAGCTATGGGGCTGCCAAGCAGCAACATACATTACGGTGAGCCGCACTGATCAACTTCTGCTTTGCTTTTCGTGTAATGGATTAGAATTTGAATGCATCGTGTTTTTTTAGAGAAGAGTGACCAATTATTTATCACATGTTACCTAGAGCAGTACTTAATTAGCCGAGATAATGTTGTGGGGAATGCTTTTGTAAAACTATCGCGAAAAGATTGATGTGTAATTTACATTATAAAGTAAGGGGTACATTACAAAAACTACCCTTGAGATTTGGTTTTCTTACAAAAAAACCCAATTATTTTTTCAAAAACTCCTTAACTGTATTTGTAATGCCTCGAGAGTATTTGTAATTTTAAAGATAACTAGATTTTTTTTGTAATTAGGCTGAACACTAAGGGTTATTTTTGTAATTTTACTGTATAATAGTATATCAGGTAAGCATTCATAGGTGACTTGAGCTTTTCTAAAACATACTTCACTACAGGGCATTATGTAAGAATATTTAGGGAGCGTTTCTAATCACTAAAATAAAAGTGATTCCCAGCTTTAGGTTGGAAAAAAAGTAGTTTTTGGTGATTGCAATCGCTAGCTTCTGCTTTTGGTTTGACTTTTATAAACAAGGAAACACTTTTACAACTTATTGATCAAACACTCTCAATTAATTAATTCAACTTTAGATTCTATTTTCAAACACTATTAACTTCTGATTCTCAACTACTTTTAGCTTCTGCTAAATCACTTCTTCTAAAAGCAATTTTTTTTGCAAAGACTCCCTTACTAGCACTAGACTCTTTGTAATTTAGTTTCAGTCATTCTCAAATTTGGTTGAAATTAGATGATAAATTGATTAAGCGTTGAAACGAAATAAACTTATCTCGCCTGTTCTGATCAGATTGAGGTGTTATGGAGTAAAGGAAAGAAACCACTGCCTCCACTTCACCAACTCCTCATCAAAGGCAGGAACCTCTACAGATTGGAAACTATGAGACAGGTGTGTTAATGTTCTATTCATTTTGTCTATTACATCATGTAACGATTATTGTTCTTACGTTCTCGTGATTTAGAAATGGGACAATGAAGGGGAACGACAGAAAATGTTGTCAGAAAAGCACGCTAGAGGTGGCGTTGCTCGTTCAAACAGGGAAGCACGCATACAACAGAGGGAGATGAGAAAAGTGCACAAGCCAACTAGGTATCAAAATCTTTCTAGTGAAATCGAAACTCACATTAATGTTATAAACTAGGGATACTTACAATACTACCCTTTATGACGTTTAGCCTAATCACAAAAAAACCCAGATATTTTTCAAAATTATGACTACCTCCATGACTTGTGTTTCTATTTTACAAAATGCACCATGAATAGGGATAATTTGTAAACATAAACAAACCTCAAGCGTGTATTTGTAATTTCGAAACATAACTGAATTTCTTTGTAATTAAGCAAAAACCTCAAGGGATCTTTTTACACACACAACACACAGTAGCAATGGCTGTCTTAACTCCCTCTTCTCTTAAACCTCTGCCAAGACTCGTCCACGCGCTTTCTTCCATTAACAATTACGCGCACCCCAATTCCAGGTCTGTCGAAATGTTTCAATTTCGTCTGAGTTGGAAGAAAATGTGGAACAGGGAGAAAACAGGAATGCCTCGGTTTTCTAGCCATGAAGAACCGAATTTTTCGGCTGACTTGAAACTTTTGTGGGGAATTTACCGTTTAGTGTTGACAGTGATGTACTTGCTGGGTTGTTTGTACAAGCCGGAGGTGTTGAGATGGCCGAGGTTATCTATGACAAATCCACAGGAAGAAGTCGGGGTTTTGGTTTTGTGACGATGTCTTCAATTGAGGAAACCCGAGCTGCTGAGCAACAACTCAATGGATATGAGCTCGAGGGTAGAGTTTTAAGAGTTAATTCCGGATCACCTCCTCCTAAGAGGGAAAACTCTTCATTTGGAGGACGAGAAAGGACAAGCTACGACGACAGCAACAGACTTTACGTGGGTAACCTTGCATGGGGTGTTGACAATGTTGCCCTCGAGACCTTGTTTAGTGAGCACGGAACGGTTAAGGAAGCCAGGGTGGTTTATGACAAAGAAAGTGGTCGATCAAGGGGATTTGGTTTTGTTACATACAGTTCGCCCGAAGAGGTCAACAATGCCGTTGAAGCATTGGATGGCGCTGGCCTTAATGGCAGAGCTATTCGAGTTAGTCGCGCTGCAGCCCGTCCACCGCGTCAATATTAAGGACGAAATGGTTCAAGATCTTCCAAGTGATGAAATATTTGCTATTGTCCTGGAGCTGATGCTTGATGTGAACTGGAAGAACTTGTCACTTTGCAAATTGTAACTATGTATTTGACTTAGGGATAATTACAGAAGCCCCCCTGAGGTTTGGGCTAATTACTGGAAAACCCAGAAATGTTTCAAAATTACAAAAAGCCCCCTTAGGTTTGATTATGTCTTAAATTTAAGGGGTTAACTGTAATATTTCTAGAAATATCATGGGGGTTTTGAAATGATTGTTGTTTATGATGGGAGAAAATGTAAGGTTTTTTTTGTAATTAGCCTAAACCTTAGGGTGTTTTTGTAATTATCCCTTTGACTTATGAATCCGGGCTAACAGGAGCCTGCTAGTGTATTTACATATGGAAATGTATATGTTTTTTGTGCGTGCTTATGAAATTGAAACCCTGTAATCCACTGGATAATATTTTGGCAAGATGATGATTAGATTGTTTGGTTTGCCCCCCCCAAAAAAAAGGCAAAACCTCAAGGGTAACTTTTGTAAGGGATAAGTACAAAATCCCCTTAGGTATGGGTTAATTACAAAAATGAAACTTGAGGTTTTTAAAATTGCAAACCCCGCTTGAAGTTTGATTCTGTCTTATATTTTTCATCTTTATAAGCAAAACACATTTAAAAAATCCTCTTATATTTATAAAAATAATAAAGTTACCCCCTTAAATTTAAAACACAGTCAAACCTTAGAGTTTTTTTTTTTTGTAATTTTGAAATATCTTTGTTTTTTTAAGTAGCCCAAACACCAGGGTAGTTTTGTCATTACTCCTTTTTGTAATTATCCCTATAAATTATCAGGTTCTCAATCTTGAATTCTACATCTAGACAAGTTTATAGAATAATATAATGTATCAATTATTTTGACGAACTCAAAATTTTCAGTCGTAACTCGTAATAATACTTCTCTTATTAGTAGGGTTAAAAGAGACGAATACACGAATGGAAAGCAAGATGTAACGGCTAACGGGTTGCCAATTTGGACCGAAATTCTCTACACATGAGCTAAGAGGTTAGCCCAACTCCAAACCCACAAGATACCTAAATGTTTAGGCTCAATTGTACATAGGATACTCTAGAACTTGTAAAAGTTTTGTAGAGAATGGTAGGAGAATTCTAGAGCATCCCTTTGTCAATGTCATGTTATATAATATTGCATGGAGAAAGTTTAGAGATTTACTACCAACTATAGGATCAAATGAATCATCACCGTTCATTAAGGAGGTGGATTAGTATAAATAAGGGCATGACCTCATTTGTAAACTATCAAGCATTGTAAACAAGTTTGAGTGAATACAAATATTCTCTTCCTCTTCCAAGCTATCTTGTGTGTTCTTTTCTTAGCCATCTTCCTATACTTCTTCATACACTAACACTTTCGAGAGAGGCTGACCAGAGGTTGCATAAAAAACATGGGAAATTTTATGACCAACAAAATACGAACTATTTCACAGCAAGAAGTCCGGTCCGAGGGCAATATTGTTAGAGGAATTTTCCAACACAGGCATTCTTTTAAAGAAAACCAGAGATTTAATAATTCTAGTAGACGAACAAAATACGAACTATTTCACAGCAAGAAGTTCGGCCCGAGGGCAATATTGTCAGAGCAATAGGCATTCTTTTAAAGAAAACCAGAGATCTAATAAAACCAAAGATGTATTAATTTAATTCCATGAGGAGCAGACGAAACAGAACAAAAGCAGGCATGTAGATACTTTCTTCAAGGAAAATATCATTTTGGTGATAGATAGATGTAGATTAGCATGAATTATCTTTAGATAAGTTGTGTGGCTTGTAGTTTTGATTATTAGCGGTTGGGAATTTGTTTTCATTACTCTCAACAATTTCTCATGGCACCTTTCAACTTTAATGTATGGAAGAATTGTACTTACGATTTCATCTTTTCTGTTAATTATTTCAAGGTTTCATATGAGTTGAATGTAAGAGGGCGCAAATATTTGTTGCTTAAAGCATAAAAGCCCTCTGCAATAAATGTTAACATTTTGAGATATAGTTATGAGATCAACCTCCAATATATGAAATTAGAAGTTGGTATTACACACAGATGTTATACTAATTAATGGGAGTTTTTTCAAAAACTTCCGCAATCACAATTGAACAAACATAAAAATAGTTGAAAATAAAAAGTTGGTCGTCATTGCAAAACTCTAAATATAAGAAAACTCGTCGAAAAACGACTATTTCATATTGCAAAACAATAGTTTTTTTAAAAACTACAAAAAAAAAACCTTGAGGTTTGCTTTCTTCTCAAATATTTCAAATATCCTCCGACATTTATAAAAATATTATAGTTATTCCCTACTAAAAAGAGTATATAAATTTATAATCAACCTCAAGGGAAATTTTGTAATTTTCGAAAACTTCTCAGTTTTTTTATAATTACCCCATTTTTTTTATCCCTATCATAACAAATTGTATTCTTGTGGAGTGGAGTCGTGGGTTGGTCTCTTCAATCAAATTGTCCCCGGGACATAGCGGTAGTGAAGATTTGGTGGGAACTCATACTGAATAACATCCGTGTGGGTTCGATTCGGGGAGAGATCATTATTATTAGATTGGGGGGTCAAACATAATTGTTTTCTTTACCTTGGAGGATCCCACAGACGTCGACCAGACCCCATCGTAACATTTGGCTTGTCGTCGTGCATTCCACAGTTTCGCTTACCTTGACGATAATAATGAATGTTGTTGTTGTCAAAAGATATGGCGAAAAATGCACGTAAGCTGCGCAGGCGAGTTATTAAAAAAAGAAAGGACAAATTCCACTAAACAGAAATGTTCGAGTTGAATTGACGTCAATGCCCTTCGTCTCTTTTACCAATTTGCAGACACCTCCCAACTCAAACAGCAATAAATGAACTAAAAAAGTGCTGATATTCTTTGAACTGAGCATCAATCTCTTACCTTAACAGAGCATACCCTTTTCCGGTCTATTTTATCCTTATTTTTCAGGTAATTTCTTGTTTTTTCTTCTTTTTTCCCTCTCTCTCTCTCTCTAATCTCTCTCTCTCTCTCTCTCTATATATATATATATATATTTGACTCAATTATGTTATGCTTTTGAACTGGGCTTGCCATTTTCGAGCAAAACAAACCCTTAATCAAAGTGATCTGCAATTTACTTCTTGTTTCTGCCTGTTTCTTGGAGCATTTCTTTAAATTATGGGTTAATTACAAAAAGTACCCTTGGGGTTTAACCTAATTACAATAAACCCCAGCTAACTTTTAAAATTACGAAAAATACCCTTGAGGTTTTATTTTGTCTAACATTTACCCTCTCCAACAAATATTTCAAAAATGCCCCTCATATTTATAAAAATGTTACAGTGAATCAAAACTTCGTGGTCCTTTTTGTATTTTTGAAAGTTAGATGGATTTTTTCTTAATTAGGTCAAACCTCATGGTACTTTACTTTTTGTAATTTTAAAAGTTAGATGAATTTTTTGTAATTAGGTCAAGTCTCAGGGGTATTTTTTAATTAGGTCAAACCTCAGGGGTACTTTTATAATTATCCCTTAAATTATTTGTTTGTTTCAATGATTATTTTTTGGTTTCCATGTGTTGAATGCCAAGAAAGATCACATAAACTGCAAAGGGAGGTTAAAAGCTCATAAATATGAGTTTTTTTTTTTATGTTTTTGAAATGGGATTTATGCAATAAAAGATTTGTGTTTGTTATTGAATTTGAAAGAATATGTCAATTTTTTGTATCTTGATTAGTTGACTTCAAAGGTGTGAGCTTTTTCTCAATCTTCAACTCTAATGATCTTCGAACTCAAAAGTAATACAAAGTGTTAATTGCAGAAACTACCCAAGGTTTAGTCTAATTACAAAAAGAACCCTGTTATATTTCAAAATTACAAATACCCATTTGACATTTGTAATTTTTAAAATTACAATTACGTAAATGCAAACCTCATGGGGGCGTTTGCAGCACTTGAAGGAGGTAATTGTAATTTTGAAAGATAATTGGAGTTTTTCTGTAATAAAACTAAACTTCAAGGGTAGTTTTTGTAATTAGCCCTAATTAATTGACTGAGACAAATGCTTTAAAAGGCAAGGGGAAGTGACACATCATTTCATATAGGGATAATTACAAAAAACTCCCTGAGGTTTGGGCTAATTACAAAAAAACCCGGAGATGTTAAAGTATTTTTGGTGATGCCTCGCCTTTAGGGGGAGTGTTAAAGTAATACCATTTGACATTTGTTTTAGATACAAATACCATTTGACATTTGTTTCTTTGATACAAATTGCACCCTATAGAGTGGGTATTCATTACGTAAATACAAACCTCATCGGGTATTTGTAACACTTGAAGGGGGTATTTGTAAATGTGAAAGATAATTGGAGTTTTTTTGTAATAAGACTAAACCTCAAGGGTAGTTTTCAAAAATTGACTGAGAACAAATGTTTTAAAAGGCAATAGGAAGTGACACATCATTTCATATACGTATAATTACAAAAACTCCCTCAGGTTTGGGCTAATTAAAAAAACCGGAGATGTTAACGTAACATTTTTGTGATGCCTCGCTTTAGGGGAAGTGTGAAAGTAATTTTCAAAAAAGTTAGCGAGCACTTGGTGTTTTTTCCAGTCTAAATGACGGCTGAACAACGTATAAGTGAGTTTCAAGAGCTTGCAAGGCTTGCTCTTCCGAAAATGTACTATGACTTCTATACTGGAGGAGCCGAAGACCAGCACACACTCGAAGAAAACGTGAAAGCATTTCGAAATATCATGTAAGTTCAAACACCTATTTCAGTTAGTTCCCGATCGACATTGGAACACTCATCGTTTTAGCATACTATTTTGCATGACTCAGTATTCGTCCTAGAATTCTGATGGATATAAGAAGAATAGATATGTCAACAACTATTTTGGGTTACAGCACCTCGGCCCCCATCATGGTTGCGCCGACGGCCATGCACAAATTGGCACACCGTGAAGGTTAATATTCATAAAACTTATCTGTTCTTGAATTAATGTTAGTATTATTACAAAAAAAAAAAAAAACCTGAGTTTTGGGCTAATTACAAAAAAAAAGGTTTTTGAAAATTAGAAAAAATAACCCTGATGTTTGGTTTTGTCTTAAACCTAAGAGGGTAGCTGTAATATTTCTATAAAAGACGGGTTTTGAAATGTTTTTTAAAGATGGAATCAAACTTTAGGGGAATTTTTGTAATTTTCAAAAACCTGTTTTTTTTTTTTTTTTTGAATTACCTCGAATCTCAGTGGGTTATTGTAATTATCCTTTAAATGTTATTAGTAATTCTAAGGATTAATTACAAAAATACCCTTGAGCTTCAGTCTAATTACAAAAAAGAAAACAACCTTTCAGAATTACAAATAAACCCCTTGACACTTTACAAATTGCACCCTCAAGAGGGAGGTAATTGTTAAGTAAATACAAACTTCAAGGAGTTGTATGTAATACCAAAAGGGGGTGTTTGTAATTTTGAAATAAAATTAGAGTTTTTTTGTAGTTAAGTTGAACCTCAGGGGTGGTTTTTGTAATTTACCAGAATTCTAATTCCGGTTGGAGATTATACTTTTTATAGGGGAAATTGCAACTGCCAGAGCTTCGGCCACCTCAAACGTTATAATGGTACTATCTCATACAATTTTTCACAAAATTTTCTTTTCAGTGTTTAAATGGTGATAGCACCATCCACTGCAGGTGTTATCCTTCAATTCAACATGCACAGTGGAAGAAGTTGCTTCGAGCTGCAATGCAGTTCGTTTCTTCCAAATATATGTATTTTCTCCAAAGCTCTCGTGACATTTTAAGTTCTTTCCAGAATTGTCTTAATTTTTCTCGAGTAATTTTGGAGAACACACGTATTCATGTTTTAGTCCACTTTATCAGGTGTACAGAAAGCGTGATATATCAGCTCTGATGGTGCAAAGAGCTGAAAGAAATGGATATAAGGCTATAATTCTTACTGTTGATACTCCTAGACTTGGTCGAAGAGAGGCCGACATTAAGAACAAGTGAAATTTATTTCATTGTCTCCATTTAGGGGTAATTACAAAGGAACCCCTGAGGTTTGGGGTAATTACAAAAATACCTGAGGTTTGATTCTGTGTTTAATGTGAGGGGTTAATTGTAATATTTTTACAAATACAAAAGGGTTGTTTGAAATATTTTTGCTTATGAAGGGGTAAAGTGTAATACAGAATCAAACCTCAAGGTGATTTTTGTAATTTTCAAAAACTTATGTTTTTTTTTTTTGTAAGCACCCTAAATCTCAGGGGTAGTTTTTGTAATTATCCCTTCCATTTATATACAATTTTTCTTTGGGATAATTACAAAAACACCCCTGAGGTTTGGGCTAATTACAAAAAAACCCAGAGATTTTTGAAAATTACAAGAAAAACCTTGAGGTTTGATTCCGTCTTACATTTTCCCCCTTCATAAGAAAAGACATATCAAAACTCCCCATTATTTATAAAAATACAACAGTTACTCCCTTAAATTTAACACATAATCATACCTAATGGGTTTTTTTGTAATTTTGAAACATCTTTGGTTTTTTTTTTGTAATTAGCCGAAATCTCAGGGGTGTTTTTGTAATTATCCCTTTTTCTTTTCTTTTCTTGCTATACTTGCTTTGCATCCATGATCACTTTTGCAGGATGATTTCGCCTCAGTTGAAGAATTTCGAAGGGCTCATTTCAACAGAAGTTGTCTCTGTAAGTAAAGGGATTTCTTCTAAGTCTATGATCTAATATTTCGACTAGAAACACTAAAGAAACCGCTTTCGCATGTAGTGTAAGTTTTTACTAAACACTTGGAACATATTTAATGTCCAAATAATTCGTTTTAACGGTACAAATGCAAGAGCACGAGCATAAAGAGCTCCAAATCATATTCCTATTTTGATGGATAATTGTTTATGAACTGATTATCTATCCATGTACAGGATAAGGGTTCAAACATTGAAGCCCTTGCATCTAAGATTTTGGATGATTCTTTGTGTTGGAAGGTATTAATTCATAATTCTATGGGATAATTACAAAAACACCCATGAGGTTTTGGCTAATTACAAAAAAACCCAAAGATTGTAATATTTTTATAAATGTCAAGGGGGTTTTTGAAATATTTTTTTGTTTATTAAAGGAAAAATGTAAGATGGAATCAAACCTCAAGGGGTTTTTTGTATTTTTCAAAAATATCTGGGTTTTTTTGTAATTAGCACGAACCTCAGGGGTGTTTTTGTAATTATCCCTAATTTTATTTCCTGGGAATCAATATGGCTTGAAGACGTTTCTCTGGAAACTTTGGTCCATATTTGCCACTATTCATTCGGTCCGCAGTGCAATTTTCTTGATTATGACGAGTTATATATACAGCTTGTTTACAGTTATCTCCCATGCAAATCGTACTAATTTAAGGTTAAAAGCACAACAATGAACTTCGTTGGCATCCTCATTTTGTATATCTTATCATTATACATTTCACCAAAAATCTGTTTGTAATTAATACTTTTTGCAGGACATAGGATGGTTGAAATCCATTACAAATTTGCCAATATTGGTTAAGGGGATTCTTACACAAGAAGATGGTAGGTCTTTACATGCCTTGTACTCATGGATGATAAACTTCATAGATGATAAACTTCATAGATTTTGGGATAATTACAAAAGACCCCTGAAGTTTGGGCAAATTACAAAAAATACCTTAGATGTTTTAAAATTACAAAAAGCCCCCTCAGGTTTGATTATGCCTTAAATTTAAGGAGTTAACTGTAATATTTATAGAAATATCATACGGGGTTTTTGAAATGTTTATTGTTTATGAAGGGAGAAAATGTGAGATGGAATCAAACCTCAATTTTTATTTTTATTTGTAATTAGCCTAAACCTCAGGGGTGTTTTTGTAATTATCCCCAGATTTTTTTTCAAATCAGTATAGCTTTTTTTTATATATATAATTACTAAACTTGTAAATCTTGCCCCTTAAAAAATTTAGAAACACCTCTTTATCCACTACCTTTAAGAAAACATAAATCCCGCCCCATAATCTTCGCTTCTGGCTCCGTCCCCGGTTATGGTGAAAAGAAGCTCGATTAGTATCTGACATAAAATTTTGTTATATTGAACTTTACTGCAATCTTTTCATTATCTATCTGCAGCATTAAGAGCCTTGGAAGTAGGTGTATCGGGGATTATTGTTTCTAATCATGGAGCTCGTCAGCTAGACTATACTCCAGCCACTATAACTGTTCTGGAAGAGGTTGTCTATTCTTTTCTATGTCATATATGTGTTTGTGTATATATAGGGTAAATTACAAAATTTGCCCCTGAAATTTATTCTAATTACAAAAGAAACCCATATTTCTTTCAAAATCGCAAATACCCCCTTGAGATTTTTATTTTATAATTACCCTCCTCAACAGGTACAATTTGTGAAGTAGAAAAAAAAATGTTGAAGGGATTGTTATAATTTTGAAAGATAAGTTGGGTCTTTTTGAAGCAAGAGCGAACCTCAAGGGCAATTTTTGTAATTTTATCTATCTTGGTAAGCTACTAAAAACACAATGACAGCGATGATGTGATTGTAGGTGGTGGTTGCAGTGCAAGGGAAAATCCCAGTTCTTTTCGATGGAGGAGTGAGGCGAGGTTCGGATATATTCAAGGCTTAGCTCTTGGTGCACAAGCTGTTATGGTAAAATGTTAGGACTTAGAGAGTGTTTGGCTAAGCTTATGTAAGCTTTCTAAAGGTGTTTTTGTAAACTTTGAGGGAAAACAAAAATCTTATAAGCTCAAAATAAAATGTTAGGACTTATAAGTTGTTTTTAAAAAGGGATAATTACAAAAGACCCCTTGAGGTTTGGGCCAATTACAAAAAAATCCAGAGATATTTCATAATTAAAAAAAGCCCCCAGGTTATGATTATATCTTAAATTTAAGGGGTTAACTATAATATTTCTAGAAATATTAAGGAGGCTTTTGAAATGTGTTTTGCTTATGAATGGGGAAATGTAAGATGTAATCAAACTTTAAGGGTTTTTTTGTAATATTCAAAAATCTCTGGGTTTTTTTAATTATCTCGAACCTCGGGAGGTTTTTGTAATTGTCCCTTTTTAGGAAAACCCAACTTGTTTTCAAAATAAGATATGATTTTAACAATATCTTTTAGAATTTGACCATTTTAATAACAGAACTGTCGTTACTAACGTCTCAAAAGCTCTATCGTCTTCTTTTATCCAAACAATTCAACAATTCAATTTTCTAAGTAAGATCTACCATCTCATAACCTCTAAAAACAACTTGCTAAATGAGCTCAGCCAAACACCCTCTTAATTGTGTTCGTAATATGATGTTCTATAGTGTACTCTGCTGGTACTAAGCGTTCTCTATCGATATTCTGCAGATTGGACGGCCGGTTATCTATGGTTTGGCTGCAGAGGGAGAAAACGGGGTGAGACAAGTGATCGGTACGTTGAAGGATGAGCTTGAGCAAACCATGGCATTATCAGGATGTTGCACTGTGAAGGACATATCTAGAAGCCATGTGAGGACAGAGCAAGATAGACTCCATAGTAGACTGTAATAACTCTCTTTGTTTCATTTTCTATTTGTTGTTTTTCTCTGTTGAGAAATTAGAATGAAAAACGCCTATGTAAACTTGATAATTGTAGTCAGGTGAAGTTTCAGCTGAAATGTAGTGTGCCATCAATCACTTTTGAATGTTACTATAAATGAGAAATTACTATAAATGTTATTTGGCTATATATAAATTTGTATTTATACATGTCAGGGACTTGAAGATAAATGAATAAAGGGATAATGACAAAAGTATCCCTGAGATTCGGGGTAATTACAAAAAAACCAGAAGTTTCAAACTTTGAAAAAAAAATAACCTTGGAGACTTGAAGTTAATCATGTCTTAAATGATATGATTTTAACAATATCTTTTAGAATTTGACCATTTTAATAACAGAACTGTCGTTACTAACGTCTCAAAAGCTCTATCGTCTTCTTTTATCCAAACAATTCAACAATTCAATTTTCTAAGTAAGATCTACCATCTCATAACCTCTAAAAACAACTTGCTAAATGAGCTCAGCCAAACACCCTCTTAATTGTGTTCGTAATATGATGTTCTATAGTGTACTCTGCTGGTACTAAGCGTTCTCTATCGATATTCTGCAGATTGGACGGCCGGTTATCTATGGTTTGGCTGCAGAGGGAGAAAACGGGGTGAGACAAGTGATCGGTACGTTGAAGGATGAGCTTGAGCAAACCATGGCATTATCAGGATGTTGCACTGTGAAGGACATATCTAGAAGCCATGTGAGGACAGAGCAAGATAGACTCCATAGTAGACTGTAATAACTCTCTTTGTTTCATTTTCTATTTGTTGTTTTTCTCTGTTGAGAAATTAGAATGAAAAACGCCTATGTAAACTTGATAATTGTAGTCAGGTGAAGTTTCAGCTGAAATGTAGTGTGCCATCAATCACTTTTGAATGTTACTATAAATGAGAAATTACTATAAATGTTATTTGGCTATATATAAATTTGTATTTATACATGTCAGGGACTTGAAGATAAATGAATAAAGGGATAATGACAAAAGTATCCCTGAGATTCGGGGTAATTACAAAAAAACCAGAAGTTTCAAACTTTGAAAAAAAAATAACCTTGGAGACTTGAAGTTAATCATGTCTTAAATGTAATGGGGCAACTGTAATATTCTTACAAATGTAAAGAGGCGATTGAAATGTTTTTGTTTATGAAGGGGGCAAAGTGTAATCTCTATCTCTACTTATCTTAAAAGTCTGAATATTTCTGCTAACTTTTGATTGACAAAAATGTCCTTGTACTTTATTAATTCTAATGGCAAAAATATAATTTACGTTTTACAGACAGAATACAAAGGGTTAATCTGAACAGCCATCAATCACTTTTGAAATCTGAACAGTCTCAATGGCAAAGAATAAAGTAAAGATGGGCAGAAGATTACCGAGATACCAATGGGAAAGCAGAATCTGATCTCTTATGGTTGTTTCTTGTATTCTTCAAGTTTGATCTTCTTCTTCTTTGTTTTTCAGGATGTATGGATTTTCTTTTATTACATTTTTTTTTTCTCTATTCTTCCTACTAATTTTCTTCTGATTTATCTTGGAACTGATAAAAATTAAATTCAACCTTGTAAGCCTAGGAAAGACTGTTTTTAACATTCATGATGAAGGTTAGGAGGCTTTTGTGAATTTGCAGGACTTGAAGTCGAAAACGATCAGGCAGGTGTTGAGGGCTTCGTATGTATTGTTGTTGGAGGAAGCATGAGGAGTTGTGCTGATAATAATTTTGAGAGCATGAAGTCACAACATTAGATGAGGAACCAGATTACTAAGAGATGACATGTTCTTAACCATATTTATAGTTTTCTGTGTCTTCTTTCGGGAAAAATAGAAAGGTTGAGCTTTCCGGATAACTTAATTTGAATATGATCGACGCTATTGCCGATTCCCAAAACCCAATCTTCTTTCTACATTGATATTGGGAAAAATCGAAAATATATACAATAGTGTTGCTTCACACAAATCTCCTTTTATTGGTTTTGGTTGGAGTTTCTTTGTCTATTTTATTTGATTTTCTGCCGCCACACTTGAAGTTTTCCTTTTTTCCCCCTGTTGAAATGGTTTTTTTGATAATGTTGGGTGAAATATAATTTTCTGATGAAACATGTAGACAATTACATATAATCTAATATGGACAGGTATTTATGGTAATGGTTGGCAAAAGATATATCACGCAAGTTTTTTTTTTTTTTTTTATCTATTTTCTGTTTTCATTTTAAACAAGCTTGGAATATAGTTCCAATTTTTAAGAAAAAACTCCAATAAAATAAACTCTTTTTATATATTCAGATAATGAAGTTCAAGAAATGGACAAAAATCTAATGATGAAATGATCAGTTCATGTTCAATTCTATAATATTGCAATATCAATTCAGTTCAAAATAAGCAAACTGTTGACCCTTTTTTTGTGGTTTTAATTTTATGAATCTAAGTATTGTCTTGATTCTTCAATCTCTCCATTTTGCCATTAAGAAGAAACACGAAAATGGTTGTGGCATAGCAGTTTTTATCAGCCTTTATTCATATATTGTTTCAGCAATTGTCATCCGCTTTAAACAATGGTATGGAGATATCGAAGGTCATTTCAAGAAGTTAAGCCACAATTTATTAGTTATTCGGGTCGTGCTCGGTGAAGCAGAGTAGAAGCAATTGACAGAGAAATCTATAAAAGTAAGGGTTCAAGGGCCTTAGGGACTTGGCTTATGACTTGAATGTTTTATTGGATGAGGTCATCACTCAAGCTTTGATTCAAGATTCAAAGAGGATATGAATTTATTGATGAAGACCTATTTTTGAGATTGGGAATTGAAGGCTAAAAGCTGAGGAAAGAGTTCCCATTCAATAATGGGTTATGAAGGACCTGCAGTTGATCTCATGATCACCTTAACCTATAAGAAATCCAATTATGACCAAAGTTCCGGACATTAAAACATAATATTAATATATCACCATTAGATATTTACATAAAGGCAAGTTCTTCTCCATTTATTCTTGGAAAAATCATTTATCGGATAATATATACAATTAATAATGTTGCTTCTCACAAATGATTTGGATTTTTGAAGTTCTTATTGGACATCTATCAAGGAGAGTTGGAATGGATTTTTGAAGTTCATTGAAATGGATTTCAGTCGAGATGGAATATCTAAATGAAGTTAATGCGGATAACCAAGTGCTAGATATTGCAATATTTAGTGATCTTTGCCATGACATTGCATTGTACAAATTGGCTTTCATCTGTTATGGTCTTTAATTGAGAGATACTGCAATAATGTTAGGATGTTCAGTATTTTTTATGAAAATGAGATTCTTTTCTTTGGATTTCAAGCACTAATTCTAATAAGTTGATAGTGGATATTGGAGATCTGTCGTATGTTTATTAACCTTAAGGCCAAATAGTTAGCAGAATACACTTCTGATGTGGTGGATGCCAGGATTAGTAGTTGAACACGATCCATGGGGCGTACTGCAAAATACACCATTTTCTTATTCTATTTGCTCTGTCAACCAAAAAAATGTTGCAAAAATAATTCGCAGTACAGTTTATAAAATCGATTAAACCGAAAAATTAAATCGAAAATATGTCCCGAATCGTGTGTTTGACACACTATCCTTAAAACAGATTCGTCCCCTATTCTGGACGTCTGTTTCCCAGGATAAGACGGGAAAAACCGGATTACCTATCACCCGGCGAACTGAAGGGATGCCTGAACTTTATCACCAAATTATGCAGGAGGCCAAAGGGATTTTTCAGAGCAATATGCAGAGAGAACAATATAGAATGCAAGTGAAGAGTGTTTTTAGATTGCTGGAAAATTCAGCTATTTATAGAGCTGAAAAATTATCTGAGAAATTAAACCAGTTGCTGTTACACAGCCATTCAAACCTGCAGTTACACAATAATTACAAATATTGCTGTTACAGACATTAATCTGCAGGTTACAGGAATTAAAATAAGCTGTTACAGATTTATTTAAAATAGATTTTTTAAATTCGAAAATTAAAACAAATCTGCAAAACATAGGCTAGACTATGTGGCTCGATTTCGGTCCGAAGGTCGCGCTCGCACACAAGTCAGTGGTTCGGAGCTCGAACCGGACCGTGATTTGCACCCCCCCCTACGGGCGCGCGTGTAGAGAGAGCCTTTATGCAATACAATCTTACACCTTACTAAAAGGTGACATTATATATACTAGTCAAAATTGCCTTTGTTTTCCCATGTGGGACAAACCCAACTTTAAAAGAAGACAAACCCACATAGTTTCTTCTTTTAAATTAATTTCAATACATCATCTTTAAGCTTTAATTTCTCCTTCATCCAAACACCATTTTGGACAAATAAATATTCGATTTTAATGTTCTCACAGAGTAGAACAAGAATCGACTTTTACTTTTGTCATTAGACAATCGAGGTCCCAAGAAAATCGCACCCCAAATGTGCAATTTCCTTCACAATTTTCCAACAAAAAATCCCAGAAATTTAAAACTATAATAAATTGTTCTTAATTAGGCAATTGCTTGATATCAAGGAAAGTTGAGCCCCCCGAAATGGATTTCAGTCTAGAAGTAATATCTAAATGAAGTTGACGCGGTTGAGCCAAGTACTAAACATTGCACTTTTACGTTTTTTCTTATCATCCCATGTTTTATATTTTTAATGTTGAATTATTTAAAACTTGAAATTATAATTTCTAGAAACGGGTTTAAGTTAAGTAATTAAATTTTGTAAAATAAAATTAATACTAGATCCTAAACGAATAAATAAGATACAAAAAAATATTTAAAATTAAAAAATGGATAATTACTACTTTCAGTTACCATTCTCAATTGATGTATTTCTGTGTCTATTTGCAACATAAGGCTCACTATGGATACTGCACGATATCCATGTGTTACATTTGCTTATTGATGAAATTAATTAAACCTTTTGTTTTGTGAGGATCGATAAATGATCTCTTGCAATGTTTTCTATTTTATTTGATATGATCTACGATTATTGATCATGGATGTGTTATGATTTTGATGTGCTGAATATAATTTAGCTTAAAAAGCTTATATTGACAAGGTACGTTTAGGCCTTCCAATATGTAGGTTTTAGCCTTTCTTTTTTTATGGATGTTGGATAGTTATATATTCGTTGACCAAATTTCACATTTTCTGATATATAGAATTAAACATCATTCGTTGAAAGTTAATCCGCTAATCTTTTTTGAAGATTTTAACATTCAGATTCACCTCTAATATTTTTATATACAACTTCAGATAAATCAATTTTTAGGTATGTTCATTCCATTATGAATTAAGGCACAACTATACGTGATAAGGGCAAAATACGGTATGGGCCGATCTGACAAGCCTAAGACATTGGGCCGACCTGATGAGGCCCATAGCCTTGGGTTGATCTGTTAAGCATTAAATAGTGGGCGATCTGTGGAGGCTTGCAGATGAGATTGGTCTAGGGCTTATCATATGGGCCTCACCGCTGGCTGTCCGAAAGTACAAATGGTTGTGGATGTTTATAAGATCGACGCGTAAAGTCGGTTGTGTTCGACATGTTGTTGACCCGTTGAAGTCTAACATGACTTCAGAGGAAGAGGTCAGCTCGGCCCCAAAGATGTATGAGGCACTGAGGAAGCCTTGGAGATTTAAGGGGGTTTCGCACCAATACAATGGGTCGACGTGTTCTGAAGCAGGTCGGAGCTATGGTCTTACGGGCGTAAAATTAGGGTTTTTAAGAGATCCGATCCTAATCTAATGATGACTCTGACACCGAATCGTAACGGAATCCCGGATTTTACGGAAACCCTAATCCGAGCTAATGTATAAAAGGCCCAAGCCCAGGTTCATTCTAACCTAATCTCTCATATTTTACTGTTACATTGCTTTTTTCTCTTTCTAGCCTTTACTTCCTTTCCAAAACAC
The DNA here is from genome assembly GCA_016081115.2 of Rehmannia glutinosa. NCBI lineage: Eukaryota > Viridiplantae > Streptophyta > Magnoliopsida > Lamiales > Orobanchaceae > Rehmannia > Rehmannia glutinosa. The sequence continues at coordinate 1,732,359 of CM071933.1, read as the reverse complement.
TGACCTCAGCATCGGAGAGGGTACGCCGGAGCCCCCCTCCGACCCCCTTTGTGCAGGTTTCGCGGAGGACTTCGTCTTGGAAGGTGATCGGCAACAAGAGGTCGTTTTTGGGAGCAACCAATACGATTACTTTCATGTTACTTTACATATACATGTATTGTGGTTCCTGGAACAATTTCCTGCTTCTCATACCAATTTGAATTAGTTTTCATGATTTTAATATGTTTTTATGATTTCGTTAATTGTCATATGATTTTAAAAGACAATGTTAAAGCTTTTTTATCTTTCACTGAAGCAGTTCTAGAATTGGTGCGAGGCATATAATTGGCATTGGTAAATACATGCTCTCCTGCTCTTTTTTGTTTTCTACATTTCACATTACTCTTTAAAAAAAATCTATTTTAGATATGTTTCTAGGGCAATCTCATTTTCATTATTTGGGATGAGTTTTCTTAATTATAGCATAATGTCTGCACAATGTACCATCAAAACAATATATATAATAAACTAATTTAAATCACATAAAAGTAATAATTTTTGTAATTAAATTAGAAAATTTATATGGTTCACGTGCGTCGCACGTGCACCTTACTAGTACATAATAAAATTTCGAAGGAATTTTTAAAATTTTCAAAAACCTCTGAATTTTTTTGTTATTAGCTTAAACCTCAGGAATAGTTTTTGTAATTATCCCATGAATAAATGAATATTCGAATACCAATTATAATTAAGGGATAATTACAAAAACACCCCTAAAATTTGGGCTAACTACTAAAAAACTCGAGTTCTTTGAAAATTACAAAAAAACTCTTAAGGTTTGATTCCGCCTTATATTTTTCCCGGTAATTTTCGAAAACATTTCAAAGAAACCCCTAACATTTACAAAAATATTACAGTTACCCATCCCCTTAAATTTAAGACAAAACGAAAAAAAAGAAGTTTTTTGTAATTTTGAAACATGTCTGGGTTTTTTGTAATTAACCCACACCTCAGGGGTGTTTTTGTAATTATCCCTATAATTAATTCCTAATCCATCCTCAAAAGACTTTCATGGAGTTAAGTATTATACAGCTTCAACAATATCATATAAACAACAATGGTTAAGGCAGCTACTTGAAACAAAGGACTCCTACTTAGACAAAAACATCATCATCAAGGCAACCTTTGCTTCACATACAATACCCAAAGTCAATAAACTATTACCACTGATTGAAGAAGACAAAAATTATGTACTTCCTCCCATTAATCAGGGACTCTTCATGCCTGATTTATTCAGTAGCAGACAAGCAATGGGCAAGGCTTAAAGTTCTGTTTGAACTTATCTTTACCCGAGTATACACGAGTTTCCCCGTATATCCAACCCGTCCGTCTCACAAGACAAGCATTATACAAGGGCAATCTTGGACCAGAACAGAGATGACAACCAAATTATGGAGATCAAGCAGCCAATGATCATCACTATGCATTATTTACAGAGTTACTTTTATTAACACCTTGCAGTTCCATAGGAGAGTTGGCGATACTACCAACCGAGCCCATAGTCTGCGAACTCAACTGAGGGCTAGCCGGACAAGCTTCTGTGTTACCACCGGTCATTTGGTGCATACCCCCTGAACTGAGTTGCGGGCTCATCGGAGTCCTCTGGCTCATCTGCTGTGGACTAGCCTGCTGTTGTTGCAGTTGCTGCTGTTGTTGCTGACTCATTTGATGGGGAATTCCCATGCTCGAAGGCGATCCCACTTGCGGAGGCGAGACAACGGCTTGCAGTGGTGACGTCGTTTCTTGCTGTTGTTGTTGCATCTGTTGTTGCTGCTGTAGCATTTGCTGCTGTTGTTGCAATTGTTGCTGAAGTTGTTGCTGCTGTTGCTGGTTCATGTAAAGATTCATGCCCGGCATCAATTTCGGTGGGCCCATTTGGCCCATAGCTGTACGCTGCTGCTGCATCTGGTTGATATTGGCTCGGTTCAGAGCGGGGCCCAGCGTCGACAGACCAGCTGATCCTGGATGCATCTGTCTAGCTCCAGGCATGCCTCCGATACTCGATTGCGGGGCCCCCAACATATTCGATCTGTTCTGTTGTATCCTCAGCTTCATTAAAGCAGCTTGTTGTGGCGTGAGCGTTCCGTTTCGTATAGCGTTGGTGATATTCGAAGCCGAGCTCAGATTCATGGCGTTCTGGTTCATGTTACCCATGCTCGAGATATTGGGCCCCATCCCCGAGGAAATACCAGTTCCGCCCATGCCTCTCACACCACCTATTCCCATGACATTGCCTAACCCTCCGAGCCCAACCATATTGTTTCCAATATTGCCCATGCCGACCGTTCCGAGGCCGGGCATCATTTTCCTCTGTTGCGGTTGTTGTTGTTGCTGCTGTTGCAAAAGCTGAAGTTGGAGAGCGGAATGTTTGTTCGTCATATGTGGGCCCAACTGCATATTCGTTGCGTTCTGAGCTATGTTGTTCAGATGTTGCATTGAATTAGCTTGAAGCATCATGGGTGATCGTTGGAACTGGGTCTGTTGTGGTTGTTGCTGCTGAGGTGGCAGTTGTTCGGTTTGTTGAGGTCTAGAAGGCATCGAACCACCAGTCAAGAGTCCTTGTGACATTTGGATCGACTGAGTATTATTTCCTGGAGGTAGAATTCTTGGGCCTTGTATGTTATGTGGTGAGTTTAACGGTGCGTTACCAATTGTACTAGGTTTTGAGATATCGTTGGATGACTGAATAGAAACACCTTCGGAAAACTGATGCATCTCAGATGGAGCGTTGAGTTGGCCAATTGAGGTAGGATTCATTCGAACGGGTTTTGGTTGGATATGATCCTCCACGAGATATCCTTCGCGTGCCATCTGCTCGAATATTTATTATTAACTAAATTTAAGCAGCAATGGCATTTTAAATGCTAATTAAGAATTTATAAAGACGATAGTAACGTACCAGTGAAGAGAACTGTGATGCAAGTAGGTCGGCAATGTGCTGCAGGAGTTGAGTGGCATGTGTAAGCAACATTGTGGAGCAACATATTTGTAATGTAATTATAGAAACAAGAAGCTTCATGTGTAGAATCATCTTTCGTGGGTTCTCAATTTGAGCATAAAACACGGCTATTTTTGGTATAACAGGAACGTATCCCGCAAGGAAAACAATCAGATATAGGCCGGTTTTTAGTTTTACCTTGTTTAGCGTAGTGAAGAAAAACAAGAACAAACAACATATTAATGTCTTCATTTGTTAAACACCAGAAAACAATATATTTTTCAAAATGGATAGCATAAACATAATACCCCCACATTAGATTCAAATAGGGATAATTACAAAACTACAACTGAGGTTTGGATTGATTACAACAAAAAAACATGTTTTTGAAAATTACAAAAAAAAAAAAAAACACAAGGTTTATTATGTATGACACTTTACCCCCTTCATAAGCAAAAACATTTCCAACACCCCCCTTACATTTGTAAAAATATTGCAATTACCCCATTACATTTAACACACAATCAAACCTCAAGGTTTTTTTGTAATTTTCAAACATTTCTGTTTTCTTTTTAATTAACCCAAATCTCAGGGGTACTTTTTGTATATTCCTTTGTATAATCAAAAGGCAGAGAGGTTATATTGGTTTTAAGGACTAACTCCATATACCTTACCAAGAAAGAATGAAAGTTTTAAAGCACAATATTTGTGCAATTGACTCATTAGTGAAAATTGATATTTGAAATATGTCTTCGTCATTAACTATCCCATGCAGCAGAGCAGACAAGTGAATGTAGAAACTCACAGTATTTGGCAATGTTGGAAGGTAATCCTCCGCAGCCAAGTATTCAGCATCCTCTATTTCTCCGATATGAAATGCCACAGCACCATCATTTGGTTTCTCAGACATGATCATCCTAGTTCTTGCCTTTGGAACAACTTGGTAGCCATTACCTGACAGATACCAACTGTGAGTATCAGCTATATTTAAGCAAATGGTAATTATATTAAGAATTTGAATTCGACACACCTTGAATAATGCGCTCTGACTGGGTAAAGGCCAAGATCCTGGTCTTGCAAACGTTCATGTTGCCACCAACCAGGGATTTTGACAATGACTTGCATGTTTCATCTTTCAAATTCTCGTTGTTTGAATCACTGGAGAGATGAGTCGCCAGGTGTTGAGCAGAATATGTATTAGGCTTCCTGATGGGATACTCCTCTACCTTATTTTTTTTGTTGTTAAGCTGATGACTGAAATAGGAAACAGTAACATGCATTAGAAACAAAAAAAAAAAAAAAAACAGATTACACTGCTCCTCACATTTAAAGCAGACAACATACATTTAAGAACAACATTTAACCTATCTAGACAAATCTAAATGTTTTAAAAAAAAAAAAAGGACGCCATCAGACTGATATTCTGTCTGAGAAAAGGGACTATCATTTCCTAATCACAAGAACAAACATTTAACCACTAGAACCCCGTTACTAAATTGACTAAGTCTACCCAAATGGTATTAATTTAGGGATAATTACAAAAACTATCCCTGAGGTTTGGGTTAATTATAAAAAAATCCACAGGTTTTTGCAAATTACAAACAAACCCATGAGGTTTGATTTTGTATCACACTCTACCCCATTCATAAGCAAAAACATTTCAAACAACCCCTTACATTTATAAAAATATTGAAATTACCCTCTTATATTTGACACACAATCAAACCACAAGGGTTGTTTTTTGTAATTTTCAAACATCTATGGTTTTTTTGTAATTAACCCAAACCTCGGGTAATTTTGGTAATTATCTCTTATCTTTATCCAAAATATGATCCAAATATAAATTTGATGTATAGAAAAGTGGAAAACCAAAATGGTGAAGAAATATGGTCGCTTGATTGACAGAAATACCTCATTGTCACCATTTCTATCTTCGAGAATCTCTCGAGCATGGTTTGATCACCACCCAAAGGTTGATTTCCAACAGGAGGGCTATTTGCAGTTATTGGTACACCCATACTGCTCACACTAGCTGGAGAACCAACTCCACTCATTGCAGGCGTTTTAGGAAGAGAATTAGATCTGCGTTTTGTCACTGTCTGTGCTTGGTTTTGCCGCTGCATGGAATCATTACCAACACCGACGGGAGGAACAGATGTGACTGCAGTTTTTTCCTTTTGAGATGATATGAGTCCACTAGTCACAACGCCTCCAAATTGATGTGAACCACTTGAAAATTCTCCAGATTTTGATGATAACGGAGATTGAGGTAAGCCTCCAGCAGAAACAAGAGGGCTTTGAACTAATTTCCTCTTCTGAAATGAATCCTCTTTTCTAGCATTATTATCAAGAGGCTGACCAAGATTGTTCCATGGAGTTTGAGGGAAACTCGATCTCATGAACTGATGCGGCATTCTTTGCTGCAACCGTGACTGCTGGGGATCAATATTGGTTAATTCCGATTCTCCCATGGCCATACGACGATGATCTGGTTTGTCCAATCTCTCATTCTCAACTGGTTCGTCCTTTAAGTTGTATCTTATTCCTTGTTGTCCAAGAGTGAATGGCATTGGCCCCCCTTCCTGATTTACGCTCCATCAAACACCTGGTGGGAGAACTTTTGCATACCATTGTTAGCATACTGCATTCCTCTTCCAATTGACGACTGCTGCATTAATGTGTTCTTCCATTGTAATTCGGATCCGTGTAAGTTGTCTATATGTGGTCCTAAATGCTGTAGATTCCCATCAGCACCTGTATGCATAACCCTAGCCTTCTTGTTGGTGAGTGGAGACGATTGCCCATCTTGATTTTCTCTCTTACCATGAACCGAAGTAGCACCGGTATCAGTGAATGGAATCATCATATCCTGTCCACCAGGAGAAGCTATGGATGCATTCAAAAGAGATCCTGACCGTTGATCCTTCATCATTCTAGGGCTACCAACCCCAATTTGATATTTTGACTGGTGAGATACGGGAGGTGAGGCCAGATGAGAACCATCCGATCCAAAGCTGTTGTTCCTTAGTGGATGCATATTGCTTGTATTTTGAGTGTTCAAATTCTCGTAGGCAGGTTGCTGCCCTAAAGATCCCGTGTCTCCCAATCTAGTGCTTTCCGGAACTCTATCAAGACATATCTTTTTCCCGTGAAGATTATTTGAGGAAACAGCAACTTCTGGAACATGCCTCAATCTTTTCCTTCGCATGCTGCGTAGTTCGAAATTTAACTGAAATAAAGGTAGACCAAAGGTCAAAAAAGTAAAACATGAAATTCTTATAATTAGTAAAAAAAAAATAAGATTTAGGGATAATTTTACCAAAAAAAAAACTGAGAATTGGGCTGATTACTAAAAACTCCAAAGGTTTTTGAAAATTACGAAAAAAAGCCTAGTCGACTAACCCGCTTTGGGTGAGAAAAAAATTAAGATGCCAAAAACATATTTACTTGACTTTCTTTTTGTGTTTCAATCCACTACCACACCAATTCGTTATGTGTGGATGATGAAATTCCATAGATACAGAGCGAATTCCAATAGACTTATTGGAGGGTCCCATGGCATGCATCTAGTAGGAATTGAACCTATGAATTCGCCAATGAGGTTTGATTTCGTCTCACATTTTCCCCCTTCATAAGCAAAAAAAAAAATTCAACTCCCCCCCCCCCCAATATTTATAGAAATTTTACAGTCGCCACCTTAAATTTAAGACATAATCAAACCTAAGGGGTCTTTTCGTAATTTTGAAGCATCTCTTGATTTTTTGTAATTAGCCCAAACCTCGGGGGTTTCTTTGTAATTATCCCGAAGATTTACGTACAAACCTTAGTGGGAACTGGGTTGTCAGATAGTCTGTCCAGCTGTGGAGTTGGATCTAGACAGAGTTGTGGTTGCAGGGCCTTCAAAATCCTGGACTCCACTTCCTTCACTCAAATGAGAATAACCTCGGGTAAGAAGGAATGTTATTCTAAGGCATGAACTGAGACAGGAAGATCACTTACCATCAGGTCACCATACGTCCAATCATTGTCTGAAATCGCTGGGATATCCTTCACTATGTTTTCCAGGGACATTCTAAGGCGCACTCTTCTAATGACAGGTGAGCTGTCCCCGGAAGCCACATTAAGTCCCTCAAAAGAGCACTTCCGATAATCCCGCACCTGCAGTACAAATTATATATAAAAAAAAAGAAGAAATGATTATATTCCTTAATACATTTTTTTATAAATTGTTTTTTCCAACTGCCAAAAAAGTAAACACGCAAATCAAGAAGACAGGGCATGCATCAGAATTTATCAGCAGCCCAAAATGGCAGAAAGGCTGTTAAGAACATGAAAGCAATTGTGGAAAAACGTGAAGGAAGAAGAGCAAAAGGGGATTATGTTTGGAAGGTGAAATTGTTGAGGTAAGGGTACAAATGTGAAAAGGTTAAGTTGAAATAAGTACAAAGATAAAAATGCTAAAAACAATTATGGAGAAAGTCTTTCGCATAGGTCTAATGGATAAGAGCAGAATCTTGCAAAATGGACTGCTAGGTACAATGACTAGACTTTGATAATATAATAAACTTTGGCAATTTTACAAATATTCTGATAGAGTCGAGGGTAAAGTGAATTGGAAGAAAAGCAGATAATCAATATTATTAATCCAGAAAACAAAACAAGAACGCGAAATATCTCCTCGAAAAATCTCCCCACCAGCTTAAAGCCGACAAACACAATTAAATCCAAAGTGTCCTATATGAAATAATAACATTAACTTAATTAGCAACATAACCTTAAACCTAACCCTACGGGCCGAAAGCCCACTAATTACTTAAATAAACATAATTAAACCCTATTACATTACTGAGCTAATTAAAATAAAACTGTGCAAATCGGTCTGTAACATATTCCGTTGAGTAAATAGATAGTCTTCCAGTGTATCTCGACCAGGATACCGAACCACAAATGAGTTGATGGATCAGAATTTCTTCGTTTCTTTCTATGCTTAACTTAATATCATTGTCAAATCAATAATTATTTCCAAAATATTAGTTAAGATAAACAAAGCTCCTCGAAATGTCATTAAATATTCTAGATTGAATTAACTTACCTCACAGACAAGTGTCCCATTGACGTATTTGCAGGGTATATCATCCAGAATGTCTCCCGGAAACAGTCCAGACTCAATAGCCTTTTACAGTGACAAACATGCATGTATCAGATTGTGTAAAATATGGATGTTCATAGTTTAACTTTGGAGACAACAGCAACAAAGAGGAACAAGATCCATGTAGTTGACTTGGATATAATTCTATAGTACTTGGGTCCAACCCCAAACTTGTAGCATGATAAGGGAACGATCTAAGAAGCTCTAGTTTACAAAGTTATTTTATCAATCTCATCATTCTTCTCATGCAATAAATTTGAAAACCCCAGAGCTGATGTGATAAGTGCAGAAAAGACATGGTAGTCCACCAGGTTTAAATAAAGATAAGAGCTTAAATTCATATAGAACAGAGATATAAACTGTAAACCTACCGAAAACAGAGTCTCAGATGCTCTATCATATGGATGTAAAAACTTTGGTACATTTACAGAGGTCTGACGCCCAGATTCACTCTGAAATTCACAGTAAACAGAGTCAACTAACTCATAATTTAAGACTTTTAGCGAAAAAAATAATTTTTAACAAAAGTGCTTTAATTACTTTCATGGCATCAACTTAAAATAATGAATAACAAAGTACAAACCTCCATCGGTTTCGCGAGTGAATATCCATCGGGAAAAAGGTTTAGAGTGAATGAAACTTCATTATCTGGGAAACAAAGAAGAGGGACAAAAATCAAATGAGGTAAAAGTAACATACTAAGACACAAAATATTTCAACAGGGGTTGGGGAAATTCGATTCTGACTGTATTTTTAAGAGGGGATGCATTACCAGAGATTTCAGCAATTCCCTTGTTCTCAGTAGCCTCTCCCTATAACAGAAAAATATAATTCATTACCCGACAAATGAGGAATGAATTTAAGCAACTAAAAGATGCAAAAACCTTCAGCAATGGATTTTTTCTCACTGGCATAAAACACAGAGCTCGCATGTAAACCCCACCTCCCACCCCACCGCCCACACAGCCACCCCAACAAGGAGAAGAAGAAGGCCAATAAGCAATAAAACAATCCAATAACAAGTCAGGAATGCCTTTTCCCTCATTTGCCTCTCCTTACTCCCAAAACTAAACAATTCTACGAAAAGCCCCAAATCATATGCCACACACAATAAAAGTAAGAGTCGTCCTCAAATTAAGGGAAAGAGTGCACTCCAATTGTAAAGCTTGTTCAAAATTTGAAGCCTCGATAGACATCGCATCGAATTACTCCAGAACATTCACCATAAAAGATAATTCTCCAATATTTCTTACATATGAAAAGGTAATTAAACGATTTCATGATTTACATCAAAAAAAATTAACCTTCACAATTGCTATATGCATTTGCATATAAATTGAAGAAAAAAAAGAAGAAAATGAAAAATAACAAGTACCACCAGCTTCCGAGTAGAAAACGAAATGCTATCACTTGACTTCTTCGAGGCGTTTGATTTTTCGTCTTCTACAGGAAAAGAGGCGGCGTCGGGCGGTAGCGGGTTCGGGTGAAACCTCTTACCGGTCTTGGAAACCTTAAACGAGATCCCCATAACTTCGAGGATCTCTTCAAAAAATCAATATTCCGATCTTTGAAACTCAAAATTCGGAAAATAAAGCACACGGTACATGTGCAGAAGGAAAAATCTCTGAAAATTGGTGTGTGTGTGTGTGTGCGTGTGTGTGTGTTTTTCCTCAATTTGTGCGTGTGCGTGTGTTTTTTCTCAACTCTCATAGAGGACTTGATAGTTGAGTTAAAGCTGGGCGATTAGAAAAATGGATTGATATCCCTTATTCCACTTTCCTTATTCCATTCGGTAACGATAACCGATCGGAGATTAAGTAGTATTTGGAATGGAATTTTCAGTTTCAGTTACAACCTTATTACTTCCTCGTCTGGTCGTCCCAATAAGATAAGCAAATAGAGTATTTCACACATATTAAGAAAATACAATAAATATAATTTAGATCATAATCTTTTTTCCATATTTTTCCTATTTTGCTCTTGCAATAAATGGGCGTGTATCATTATTGGTCTCAAATAAAGTGAATATGAATTAAATAGGGAAACAAGCCTATAATTTTGGACGATGGAGAAAGAAAATATAGTCTATCTTATTGGGAGAAGAGAGTATTATTTATTCATTTATTTTTTTAAAACTAAATTTGCTCCATAGTTTTCAGTTATTACACTTACCAATAATTATTCTCTATGGAGGTGTTTGCAAACACCTCTTGTTTCGGAGGAGTGATTTATTGATATAAAAGCGGCAAGTATTTGAGAATCAGAAGTTTATAGGGTATGTAAATATAAGTTAAAAACTGATTTATGTAAGAGAGTGTAATGATAAATTGTAAACGTGTTATTTTCTGTGTAAAATCAAATCAGAATATTGCATTTAGATTTCAACTAACTTAATTATAAGTAGAAACTACTATTTGCAAACACCAAAAAGTGGTTTTTTACTACTAAAAGTTGAGAATCGTTTTTTTTATTATTATTATTGTCTGCATACACTTGGTGGTTCTGATTTTGTCATCAATTTACTTTGGTCAGGCCATTCTTACAGCAACAAATGTAATGATCATTTTGGTTTCTATTTTAAGACAGAAATTTCTACCTTGAGACTCGATTATGCACTTAGAGAGTAATTGGATATTTGGATAAGTTTACTTAAAAAATCTTATATAAGATATTTTAAGAACCTATAAATGTTAAGATTTTTTTTTTCATAAATTTGGAATATATATAAAAATCAAAGAGAAAAATGATGTTTACAAAGCCAAACAGCTAGCAATAACGAAAAACAAAAGAAAGAATAGATAAAAATACGATGAACCCAAGTCACATGCCGACCTAGTAGCAAGAATTGGGCCTCATTAAAACCTACCAAGGTAAAACCCACCCTTGTGGGGAAAACTCTTGGTAGGAAAAAGAGTACCCAAGAATAAGAAAAAAGGAAAAGAAATCAGAAAAACACAATCCGACGCACAACCTGATTGAGAGTCCAAAAACCAGTCAACGAAGACGCATAGGGCGTGCTCATAATCTCTGCTAAGATTTTATTATTAATATAAGTTGTTAAAGCATTTGGATAAAATAAAATAACATAATTAATAATGATGATTTTATAATTAAAACAACCAAAATCAATGAGTTGTCTTATTTTTAAAATAAGTTAGAATTCTCCACCTTTGTTAAAAACATATTATAAGATCCTTTTACCTAACACATTATTAAAAAGCTTATAAGTTAGTATCAACCTTGTGCTCTAATGGTTTAAACATATATTATTAAGGGTGAATGACCCGAATTCGATCTCAAACGAGTGTGTATATCCCCTCCCTAAGTTCCCCCCATTGTACTCAAAACAAAAACAAAAAAGCTTATAAGCTCGTCCAAACTCCCCCTTAAACGCAACGCCTTTAATATTCGACTGCACGATAGACCCGTGACAAGATTCACATAGTAGGTTTTGCATTTTATATTTAAACAGACACCCTCTTAAAACAGATGGAAAATCTATGAAAAATACAGAAAGAAACAGCCAAAATAACTCAAAGAAGCCACTCGTTACTCATTCGGACATAAAAAAAGCACACGTTACACATGGGAAGGCAACATACTGAGTCAGTGAGCCAATCCCAAAAACCAAAAACCTCACCAAAAAAAACCCTACAAACTTGAAAAAAAAAAAAAAAAAAAAAAAAAAAAAAACAGGGCCTTGCAAAGGACAGCTATCGTAAAATTTTCACATATCGATAAAAACCACCATAAATTACTGATAATACATGAGATGCTGAGCAGCAACATTCTGAAAACCACCATCGTAAATGGCCTGGCTTGCACCAGCGCCCATTCCCATAGTCGCTTGTTTCAGAGCATGTTGTCCATGTGGATGCATTAGCGCATGAACGCCGCCCATCTTACTCATTGCAAGTTGTCGCTCGTAAGCCAAAAGGTCAGCTGCAGAAAGGCCTCCCAAGGATGCAGGTGCGGGTGGTGGGAGCGGGTTTGAGGTCGTTCCAAGTGGAGTTGGCTTGTTTCCCCATGAGCACTGTATGCAAGTGAGAAAGTTGGTTAAACGATTAGAGCTCTACAGTCAAACTAGTTTGAAAGAAATCGTCCGGTAATGACCGTTATGTGCATCTGCTACGTTCAAAACAATATTACAATTTACATACTGCATTGGGTGTTTGGTGTTTGTTTGTAATGACCGTTATGTGCATCTGCTACGTTCAAAACAATATTACAATTTACATACTGCATTGGGTGTTTGGTGTTTGTTTACAAGAGAAAATCACGATGTCAGAGAGACTTTTTGGGATAATTACAAAAACTACCACTGAGGTTTGGGTTAATTACAAAAAAAAAAAACACATACAAAAAACCCATGAGGTTTGATTATGTATTACACTTTAAGCCCATTCATAAGCAAAAACATTTCAAACACCCTCTACATTCGTAAAAATATTCCAATTACCCTCTTACATTTAATACGGAATCAACCTCAAGGGATTTTCTGTAATTAACCCAAACCTTAGGGGTAGCTTTTGTAATTATCCCTTTCACATTTTCAAGTGGAGCAAATAAAACGAAACGAAAATGGGGCAGAGGGAGAGAAGAGACACATTTGCAAGAGGCATAATCTTTGTTCTAGTAGAACTTAAAAGCAAGTGCTGAAATCTTTTTTTTTTTAAGAATCCAGAAAAGGTGTGTTTCATATGTCTTTGCAACCCACACTCGTTAAATGCGTGCAAGACACTCGGTGCATCTTGTGTTTGATCTTAATTACACAATTAATTGATTTGATAAAGCCTTATCCAAGACTCGTCTCAGGTACATACTAGTAATTGAATCTGATTTCTTTTCCTCTTAATGTACACTTTTGCTGATTTTAGAGATGCATTTTCAGTTGGTAGAGGTCAAGAACCACGACAGCACTGCAAGTTGCCAACAGAACAGACAAGAACAGGAAAATTCTCAAATATACTGTTGTCAACAATAAATTTATCCATAGGCGACTAAATTGTCTGTATATATACCAATAAGAAGGAAGAAAACAAACCTTGATTTGTTTGCCACATAAGTATGACTGAGTATTTCCCATTGAAATAGCCATAGCAGCCTCTGCATGAGTGCTGTACCGAACAAAACCAAACCCTTTATCACGTTGGACCCTAACTTCCTCAATTGACCCAGCACCAAGCGCATGGAAGTGGCGATGGAGGTCAACCTGGGTTACCTGGCAAATAGAACAAAGGCAATATAAAAATTTGCACTTAAAAAGATAACAATTTAAAAGGATTTACTATCTTTCTAGCAGACGGACAGATTCGTCGATCCTATTGTCCATCCAATTTCGCAAACAATCAAAGGGGTTTTGTTTTCGTAATTTCCAGGATGGGGGACTAGAGGCAAAATCTTAAAAAGAACCACAGGCACCAATTAAATATCTTCTCTGATTTTATTACACTCCACAACCAGTGGTGACGCCAGAGAAAACATATAAACCACCATGCTCTCATAAAAAGAGACTGACTCTGTACTCCAAAGGATGAGGTATTTCCAGGAATGGAGAGGAGAGGAAACACAGGGAAAAGGGAACTTACCTCTGGAGCAAGATTGCCAACATACACGGTTGTGTATTGAGGGTTATTCTCAGGAGCATCACTACTTGGTGCCTCTTTAACGTCTTCTGTAAAATAAAAGGCCTATAACCATCAGTTTTCTCAGCTGATACAACCAAGTAAATCCTTGAGAAAAAATGTGTTATAAAATATTAGGCAGGAACTAAAAGTTTAATGTGAAGGAAAAATCATGACAAGTCTTTTTTGAGGATAAGCTCATTCTTCTGTTCAAAGATATTACAAAATATTTAGCAGCTTAAAAATAAAGAGTTTGGAAATACTCTACGGTTGCATTTGGATGGGAGGATTTGGATTTGGGAAGAGGATTTGAGGGAAGGATTTCAAATGACTCCAAATAGGAAGGATTTGAAATCCTTCAAAATGACTCCAAAAATAGCTTCCAAGGATTTGAAATACATTATAGAATGACTTCATCCAAACAACATCAATGGATTTGTTATCATGTATTTGAAATCCTTAGCTCCAAATCCATCAATCCAAATAGAGCCTACAAGTATTTTTAAAATCTTATGATCTGCTTCAGCTTCTAACGATACTTCTCACTTATCTGACAGCTTGACAATAACCAAAACATCTTATAAGCTTCAGGAGTTTAACATCTAATAGACTAACAGCTTACTTTTTGACTAAAATCTACAATATTACAACATGCAACAGCATATAATCACTTATATAGATATTTACTCTTTTGCACCCTCTTGATGGAGCTATGAACACAACTGGCAGTTTTCTCAATGTTTCTTTCTTCTCTTTCATTACTTTTTTTAATATTTGCCCTCATCATTTCTTAATGTCACCACTCAACTTTCTCCAACTAGCTAACCTGTAGAGCCATTTGTAAGTTCCACAACACTTTTAGAATCTGAATTCGGCTTCTCATCGCTGGTTCCAGCACCTTTTGCGGCCCAGTTGCAGCGTATCTGCCTGCTGCCAAGCCATTTCCCTGAGAAGTTGTCATATCAACAAAACATTTATTCCTTATGAACATACACCAGCGAGACCAAAAAAATACATTGAGATACAAAAAGAAAACTTCTTAAAAAGAAATCACTCCAAACTGTTCTCACCAGTTAAGTCATTTATTGCACTTTGTGCATCCTGAACAAGAAACCAAAGGTTCAGGTAAGTCAAGGAAATTGTTGTTCAAAAGACACTAGATAAAAGTCACACAAACCAACCTGCTGGTTTCGGAAAGACACAAATCCAAACCCCCGAGAGCGCCCTGTTTTTTGATCCCACATAACCCTAGCATCCCTAAAACCAATAGAGAAACAATCAGCACCTACTAAAACTATACCACACACTGAGCACGTGGCTGTACTTGAACATTTACTTTGATATACTACTAGATAAAAGGATGTGGTCAGTTTTTTCTTCCTTTAACTAAAATTAAAGGATCTGCCACCAAGGGCCATGAGAGAGAGAGAGAGAGAGAGAGAGACTTACGAACAACTAGGGTAAACTGAAAAGCACGCAAACAGCATGGCATCAGTAACCTCTGGGCTGAGATCCCCAACAAAAATGTTAAAGTGGCCTAAACAAGAGAATAGAAACTTTCATGAGACAAAGAATTACCAAATTGCAACATCATATGCTAATGATACCAAATATCAAGCTGAGAAAATTAAAATGTAGACTCACTTGATGTGTCCTCCCTCTGACCACTGGCATATGCCCAGTTAACTTTGATAGGTTGCCCAAACCTGGATAACGCAAATCCATGTTATTCCAAATTATAAAACAATTTAAGATCAAATCTTCAATAATCCCTACTTACAGATGCCTTCCATTGAGGGACAATATTGCGAGTGCGGCTGATCTACGGTCAAAGTAATGAATAAATCCATAGGATGACTGCAGAGAGCAGAAAAGACCATTTGTCAACATCATCTCAAGACACAGCAACCAAATTCTTGTGTGGATACATATTCAAGAGAAAGAGAACACTGGACAAGAATTACACCTTTTCTTTTCTAATAAGCTTGCAGGCCTCCACAGGACCAGTACTAGCAAAAACTTCTTGAAGAAGTGGTTCAGTCACCTGTATGTGAATATTCCCAACATACCTGCATTTTCAAAAAAACATAAAAGACCTAGAAGTTTACAAAGGAAAAAAAGAACAAATAGAAACAGATGAACTTATAAGAACCTCCTCTAGATACTATAAAATGATATCACATAAATAAAGACATTAAAACTTCAGATATGATACAGTGGCAGGAGAAATTGGAGATGATATAAAAAGGTTTAACAGCACAATATACACATGTTGGCTTCGTTGGTGTATATATTAGACGAGACATGAAGTAGGATTGATGATGCAAAGAAGATGCAAAGACTCGTACTTACTAACCACAAAAATCCTTAGGGGCCTAAGTATTGCAAATGTGCAAGCTACAGAAGCATGCAATGAAGAAGGGGGAAAACTAAAAAAATTAAAATAAAAAAAAAACCCTGAACAACACTCACACACTGCGGCATGTACTTGGATCAAACCCAGGAGGCAGATTTCCACTTGGAATTGGCTCAATCTGCAAAATGAAAATGCGAAAAAGAAAAGAAATAAAAATAAAGAAAAAGACTTCCTAATTTATCTGCCCATATCAACTATCCACCCCAAGGTAAAAACTGGAAAAGAAATGGGAAAAGAAAATTAGATTCACAAGTTACAACAGCTGGAATGTCGTTAATGGGTAATGACAACAGAAAAAAGAACCAATAAAAGAGTGAAAATGCAAAATGAACTTACTCTTTTAATAAAAACCTTATGCAACTAACTAGTACAGTCAAGAAACTTCTAAAATGTCATCATATGCAAATTAAATCACATCTCATCCTAGACCAAATATCACTAACTTCCCATAAAACACCAAAAAGGGAATCACAGCCCATATGTTGGGCAACTCTCTTACAACATCAAAAATAACCTGGTTAAAAAGAAATTCTAAAACATAAAACCAGAATAAAGGCTTGAACTATGGCAAAGAACAGCACAACCCTCAACATGAGAAGTGTAAGCATATCTTTCTTCTCCAGTTTTAATGCCAACTTCTTTATATATATATATATATATATATATATATATATAAACAGATGCTTTGTGTCTAACTGGCATCAATGTATTTGTCCACCTACAACTACAACTCTGTATACAAGATCTTTGATGACTGCTCTAAATCGCTTTTCTTTTTCTCTCTTTTTTATTTCAACGGCAAGGGAAGTGTCCCGCTGCAAATGTACAGACCAAGATGGAAAAACATTTCTTAAATTCTCTGTTTATCACACACATTCACGTATTTACCATTCATAGGAAATATAACATTAGTATAAAAATTCCAAAGGATCTATTTCCCACCAAATACTACTCCTGTGAACTTCCATCAAGTTGTAGAATTAAACATGCATGGCTCAGTGACATAAGAGTCAGCTTGTGCACGTACATGTAAGGATCATATTTTGATAAAGAGTACATGTGCAATCAACTTGGAGACTAGCCCATTAAAAGAAATGGCCAGTATTACATTTGAATATCTAGGATGTATATAAACAGTAGATTAACATTTGCTTAAGGACTTTGAACTGTTCCTATTCCAACAAAGATAAATCATGTTCTAAAGGAAAACGCAAAACAAAAAAAATATTATACCACAAACACTGTACAGTCTTAGATAATCCCCAACGCAACCAACTGACAATTTATGAGATGGATGCAAAAGTCACAAACCATATAGCAAGAATACACAATCCACAATCAACCAAACAATATCTAACCTCAACACGACAAATGAGGGATACGGGAACATGAAAACTATAACTAAACAGAAAGAG
Source organism: Rehmannia glutinosa (assembly GCA_016081115.2). Classification (NCBI taxonomy): domain Eukaryota; kingdom Viridiplantae; phylum Streptophyta; class Magnoliopsida; order Lamiales; family Orobanchaceae; genus Rehmannia; species Rehmannia glutinosa. Next base: position 1,714,778 of record CM071933.1, on the reverse strand, counting down.
AACAATTCGTCCAATAGCCACACCACCAACTTGCTTAAATCCAAAATTAAAACAATAAAACAAAACAAACAAGCGACAGCAACAAACGCTAACACCCTCAAGATCGCTACCACGAGAATAGAATAAAACAAAAGACGGCACAATGACAATAACAAAAATCAATTATCGAATTCACTCAAAAATCAACCAAAAATATGATGAACCTGTGGTGGAGCTGCTAAGGGACCGGGGTGATAGAGCGACTGTTGTTGAATGAGAGCCTGCTGCATCAAAGCCTGATGTTGCTGCTGCTTCAATCTCTGGTTTTGCATTTTCGATTAACTCTTAAGACTTCGATCGAATGAAATGATCGGCAAAAGATTTTCTAGAGTTAGGGTTTGTCGATAGGGAGAAAGGGCCTCGAAGAAGATAGAAAAATAAAGAAAAGAAAAGAAAAAAAAGAAAAGAAAAAAAGAAAGAAAGAAAAAGACAGGAGAAAAATGAAAGAGAGGCCTCACTGAAAAGGGGGGGATTTTGTTGGCACGTTTGGGGCTATTTATAGACGAGATTTTACCGGATCGTACAGTAATTGTACTCAATTATTAGGAGTGCTTTGGTTTGGTCCGAATTAAGGCCCAAATATTCTGGCCCAATATAAACCGAATTAAGGCCCGTCTTTGGGGCTCCCACAGTCCCACTTCATTTCGTTCTTGTAAGTTGTAACACAAACTAAAGTGAGTAGATGGAACAATTTGAAGTTGACCAAAAAAAGATAAAAACTTCTCTCATGATCTCATCTACTTATTAATCGATCTAGAATTAAAAATCAAATTCAAAATTTGAATCAAAATATTTTGCATAAAGCCGTTTTGGCTGGCGAGGCGGGCTAGCCACGGGCCGAAAGGCCTGCCAAATGTGCGGGGGGCGGGGCGGCCATCATGGCGGGCCATAAATATGCTAACCCAACTCAACCCGCCGTGGGTCGCGGGTCACGGGCTAGACGGGCCGACCCACTAAAAAAATAAACAAAATATATACTTTTCTGCATATTAATAATTTTAATGAGTTAAATATATAATGGATGATAAATACATATTTAAAAAAATATTATATACATTTTTATAAGAGATAAAAATATAAAATATCAATTGTACTATTTTTTTCTTTTTCTTATTTCTTCTTCTTTTTTTTTCCTTTTTTTTCTGGCAGGCTAGCCCGTTTAGGCCCGTCTCTTGGTGGGCCACTAATCACTTAATCCACCCCCTTAGGCGGAGTGGGGCGGACCATTTTGACAGCTCTAAACTTTTACAGCGAAAATTAGCGCGTGTTTGACATCCTTCTTTTCTTTTGTCTCAAAATTGTAGCCACTTTTGCTTATCCATCTTCTTCTTTTTTTTCTTCTTCCTCATCCTCCATGGTGGAACATAAAAGGATGAGCTAAAGCCACCTATGAGGGAAGTAATTTTCAGTAACTTTTATTTTTTTAATTTAAATGAATATCTTAATAAGTGGCTTTATTTGTCCCCAACTGGAATTTTTTTCCAATTAGTTAATAACTTTTTCCCTTGTGAGATTTTGTTCAGAAGATCAGATGAACCATACCCGACGATATGTGACATAAGCGAGATCTTTGGTACATGTTTTGACCAGCAATCCCATTGCGAAATTCTGAGATCAGTTAGATCTATTTATATTTTAAAAAAATGTTTTAAATCTATAGATTTATGATCTTGCAATACTTGCAACTAATTTCCATTCATTGATAACCGAAAAAGTAAGACATTTAAAACTCAATTTCTTTCTTGGCCTAATCCAACAGATCCACGGGTTTGCCACCTTTATGACAAAAATGGCTAGCAGTGGCCACAAAATGAATCAGACTATATGGCAAGGAAATTGCCTACAAAATACACTTGAATCTAACTAAAAATAAACTATAAAGCTCAATCTAATCTTACTACATATTTCCCAATCAGTGAGGGTGTAAATATAAATAAAGATCATACAACACATAAATATTAAAACCATAATCTTTTAAGGCACTTATGGCAAGATATTGAGGTCAATTGGTTCATCATCACCCTTGGAGGATGGGGCAGGCTGTTCTTGATTTTGGTATGGGCCCCTGCCAGCAGCCCTATAACAATAGATATGGAAAAATGGAAACAACACTCAGATAAACCCGAAAAAAATATGATTCAAGATTAAATTTACGCGAATCGAACTCCAAATACATGTTAAAACTGAAGCATAACAATTTACACGCGAAATACGTAGCGCGACAATAATTCCCTTAACAGAAAAGAAAACTTGGTAGAAAAATGGATACATCAAATAGAATTCAATCCCATATCTAAAGAGTTGGATCATACTATCATGAGTAAGAATATAGTTAGCACATCTTTGATTAGTTTGAATCCAATTATCCAAAATGAACTTAACATGAATCCATTTAAAGATAAGCGTTCAATGAATTCAAATATTGCATGCAAAAAAGCTTTTATGGATGGTGATACGCGGACAAAATTCATATAATGGCTCTTTCGTGGTCAAAATACATATCATATCTCTAAGCTTCAACATTGATCTTCGAAAATTTTACTATAAACTTAAAATAAAGAAGATTTACCCAATTTGCCACCCCCTAAATTATCACTTCAAACAAATGAAAGGAAAGAAATATACTTAAAAGAAAAAAGTTGCATACCTATCTTTCCTCTTCTCGAGGAACCTATGAAGTGATGACCTTCTTGCAATTGGCAAATCTAAAATATCAAACATGAAAACCATCAATAATTAGTACAATCCCAAAATCCAAAGATTTTCTTCTGCATAATGATATAAAGTCAATTACCAGAACCATTAGCCTCTTGCTCTTCTGATCTCGAGCTCGATGCCACAGCCCTACCGGTTGTAGGATTTGTTTTCTCCTGACAAGTGTTCGACGAAATGACAACAGGCTGTTTACCATTGCCAGCTTGAGGCCTTGGTGGAAGCCCCTCGCGCGAGCCAGAGGTCGAGGCTACAGCGATGTTAGAGTTCGGTTTTTCTTGAATGGTGTTCGATAAAATGCCATAAGACATTTGGGAGCTACTCTTTTTAGCCATAGACACGAGTTCTCTAACCTTTTCCACGGATAATCATCAAAAATCAACACTCTCCCGAGTAAAAATTGTCAATTGTGCATTCTTATGCTCGGTTTGGTTCCCTCTTTTCTGAAACTATATGGAAAACAAAAAACAATTTTCAATCCATTGCTCGTAAAAGTTTCCTATTCAAACTCTAGAAACACACACACAAAATAAAAAGGGAAATTTTTTTTTCTACCCAATATGGATAATGGAACTACTTTTCTACCCAATTTCATAAAAATTATCTTTTCTACCCATAATGACTTAACTACCCTTACTAATGGACGGGTACGATCGTGCCCCAAAGTACGGCCCGATCGTACCCTTATTTGTAATTTTTTTTTTCGATTCATGTTTCCAGAATTTTTGTGGATTTTCAATTGTGGCTTGTCTTGTGCTATTGTTGGATTTTTTGGTTGATTATTGTTGTGGGTATTTAGATTGACCATGTATGTTGTGCGTATTTCTTGTCGAATTTCGATTTTCGTAAGTTCTGTAATTTTAGGGTGTATTAGGTGAATTTTTCCCATCAGTGATCTACATGGCACTATCGTGCTCGCTAGAAATTCATAAGGGCACGATAGTACCCCTTTGAATGAGGTACGATAGGGTTGCACATAAATGGATGGTCCGATAGTACCACTATCGGGCACTATCGGCCGTCCATTTATGTGCGCCTATATAGTACCTCATTCAAAGGGCGGACGGCCCGATAGTCTTTGCACATAAATAGGCGGCCCGATAGTGCCCAATAGTGGTACTATCGGGCCGTCCATTTATGTGCATCACTATAGTACCTCATTCAAAGGGGACGGTCCGATAGTGCTGCACATATATAGACGGCCCTATAGTGCCCGATAGTGGTACTATCGGGCCGTCCATGTATGTGCAGCCCTATCGTACCTCATTCAAAGGTGTACTATCATAACCTCCCTATATATTTTGAAGGCCCGATAGTACCATGTTGAAGGCCCGATAGTGCTACGTTAAACTTTCCAGGTCTGAATTTTTTTCTAGTTACGAGAATCAAGCAAATTTTCTATTTTTATACATAAATATTTGTAGAAAATAATACATTACCTTGGTTCAAAATGTATCTTGAATCATTTTTTGTAGATTCAAAAATCGAGAAACAAGAGTTCTACTCAATTATAATTTGTAGAAAGAAGAAAAAGATGAAGAAGGAAGGAAGAAAAAAGTGTTTTCTTAAACGAAAAAGGGTAAAAATATACATTTTCTCAAATAAAAAACTTTTAACGCTGATCCGACACTGTTTAGTTAGCCAGATCTACCATACTATTTACTCTCACGGATATATATACCCTTACTATGGACGGAAATGCGGCAGATCGTCTGTAAGATGGATCATGGGAGTGCTGATGGATTACTAGGTAGACCTAAACATGATGGGTCGCATTGTCAAATGACGATTAAGACGACCCATGTCGATTAGAGACAGATATGTTGAAGGATAAGACCATACATTTAATATGAAAGACATCCTAGGATATGACATAAATGATGGTGGCGGGTGAGGCGAAAGCCATTATCTGACACCACCGTTAAAGAATGCTAGCTCACGAGGTTAAGGCGACAATTTTGATTAGGCTGACCTGCCGAGAAGTAACTGTGACGAGACATGGAGATATGACAGCCGCAAAATCAACTACCAATCCCAGGAAACCACGTGACTAGACTTTGGCTGGTAAAACTAAGGGATGATAAAAACAGGTATAAAAGGGACCATACCACCTCATTTTCAAGACTACTAACACTCTTATATCAGTCTCTTATAATATATCTATACACTTTGAAACACTAACTTAATCATCGGAGTGCTAACGCCGGAATCCCTACCGTAACTTTGTGCAGGAAGATCGCAAGCAGTCTAGGTTGTTTAAGATGCATCAAACGCCCTTATCAATATTTAATCAACTTATTTAACGTGATTAATTGTAGACGACTATAGTAAAAGAAAATAACCTTGTGCTAGCTTTGTTTGAGGCATCTTCTAAAATTACAACATCCGAATCAGTCCTGGCGACGCGGGGAAATAGATCCGTCGATGGCTGTTTTTCCGGTGACGATTGAGCAGATTTTCCCCTGTTTGTCAGTAAATTCATATTTGTAGAAGGTGATGCAGAAAGTGATGATCCAGGCTTCACTGAAATTAAGTAAAACATTTATTTATCAGCTGAAAAAATTGGAAAAAAACAGTTTTAGTGAAAATAAGTAAACAAATTAGCATTATTATTAATAAGCTTCAAAATAGTTTCATCTGCTTCACAAATCCTACAGATCTATCTAGCTACACCTAAAATCGAGCAAATAGTTCGAAAAATCTGATTTACGAACAAAAACAGGAGAAATTTTATTACCTATAGCTTCGAGGCTCTCCACTTTTCCACCAATCTCGAGATTCAAATCTCTCAGAGTACCTTTCTCCTTCATATACTGACTCAAAAGATTGCAAGTCTGTGCAAAACCTGATTTCTCTGGCGCCTTTCCTTGCCTCCGGCCATCGGAAAATTGTCTCGAACTCGACATGTTTACAAAATCAAAAAAACAAACCCTAAATTGACAATTGTGGCTTCCTTAACTGATGAATCTAAACTGAATTTGGGGAAGAAAAAAAAATTGAGAGTGAATTAAAGAGTTAGGCGGGGAGAACTGAAAAGGCTTATCGAGTTCTTGTGCTTTAGAAAATAAATAAATAAATAGATAATAAATAAATAATTTAATGGGTGGATTATTAAGCACGTGAAAATTGCCAATGGAGATAAATGAAAAAAGAAATTGGTGGGTGTGATTTGTGAGGGGGTTCGGCGTAATTGATGGAAATGGTGGGGCCCTTTAAGGAAAATTAAAAAAGGTAGTAGGAATAAAGAACCACGAGCTCGAAACTAAGACTAGTAGAAAGATGTTTGGGCATATCACGTGTGTACGTTTGTTGGTTAATTGCAATTTTAGTCCATTAATTTTTGGGGTTTACGATTTTAGTCCCTTAATTTTTCTTGACGTGTTAGGTTGTGATTGCCAACATAATTGAATTGATTAAAAATAAATAAGAAATAATTGAATTGATCAATTAATCAGAGTATAGAAAACTTATTTTGATATGAGGATATTGACATGTAACAAATCTTACATAAAAAGATTGTAGGCTACATATCAATTGATTGACAATCCTTAATAACAAATAATTGAATTTATTTTGATAATCTTATAATACTATGTATCTTATCAAAGGGGCTTTTTTACTTCCCAAACAGATCCTCCTATATCTATATATAAACATTGGTTTATCAAGAATACATCAAAAAGCACTTCGAATTGTTGATTAATCGTCAGAGATGGCTTAGAACCAATAGTTCATTATCTAATGGATCTTTCCGTTCTAATACTCTATCCGAGAGGGGTTGTTGAATATCAAAAGTTTATTACACATAATCCTATTTTTTAGAACGCGGGCATTATTGGCACAGAAGAAGCACTAAATTGAGGTTTATGATGGTCAATGCTCTGAGCTTCCGGAATACGATGGGAACTTCGTAAAGTTGATCGTCATGAGTATTATGACGAATTTGATTGGGAGATTCAATGGCAAAAAGAAGGGTATTCCTTAGCTCCTTATTTAGTAATTCCTTAAACTCTTATTTTAATTTAATTTTATTGTGATAGATTCCAAATCCATAGCTTAGAGACTCATTTTAATGTAAGAGTTTGAATTCTTATAAGTTTTTATAAGGCGGGTGATAACTGCTAAAGAAACATTTGCCAATCAATTATGCTAAATGGATAGACTGAGGCGGGCTACAAGGAAACAAGGACTATTGCTACTGCTTAGTGTTGCCTGTGTTGGTTGCTTCTATTGAGTTAAATTTAAATATTATGCGTGCGTAAACTAAAGACACAGGTCAAGCGTAGTATCTGCGGTTGTCAACCCACAAAATAAATATGAGAAACTTCTTTATGAAACACGAATTTGGAATATAAAATTCTTTTCGAGAAAAAACACATCATCCCGGAAGTCTAATTTGCAACAAAACTTGCAAATAGGAAAAAGTTTCTCCCACAAAGTATGAATCAAATTAAGTAAAATGACAAAAAATGGAAATTGCAAAATGACCCTAAAACTTTCACAATGCACTACATCAGTGCCCAGTCTTTTTCATCAAATGATTCTATTTCTTTTTTTTCTTCTTTCGAAAAATAGAAGAACTAATCTACCCACGTGAAAAATTCTAACAAAGTACCACAATTTGTGTCCATTCAATGCTGGTTCGGTGGTGGTCACTCTCAATCACTAGCATCCAAAATACAAAACTTACACATGCCTATTTCATATAGGGTGATGATCCAGACAATCGAATTAGGTGTTAGTGTTTAGTTTGGTCGATTTTAAATTATAATTAAAATACATAAAAGAAAATAAAGTATAAGATATTATGTTTTAAGATAATTGGTAACATCGTGTCATATTCGTGTTAGTCGTTTTCAAATTTATAGTAACTTTGGATTTGATTCGTGTCGTGTCGGGAATTGTCACCCGTGATTCGGTGATTATATATTGTTACTGTTCATATGTCGGGCGAAGCAAGTTGAAGGGAGTTCTGTGGGAATAAGGGTATGTCACTCATAATGTCAAATTCAAAACCTATTAAAATGTGGATAAATTTAAAAAAAAAATTATGCCGAAATTTAAATGATTTACAAAAAATGAAAAAATTAGTTACCCTTAAAATAATAAGTATTTTCGAAATATATTATAAATATCCTTAAGGTTTGTATTTATTTTATCAATCGGTGCAATTTATAAAATACAAATAAATGTCAATTAAATATTTGTAATTTCAAAGATATATAATTGTATTCCTTCATTTTAGTTAGGCTAATATTCAGGTACAGTATATGTATTTTTTTTCTAATATATATAATTTTAATTATAATTATGTAATTTGATGGTTCATTTTTAAAACATATAATAATAATCACATAATAAGTGTAAGTACAATTAATTTATCCAGTGTGTTGAAATTATAATGTTTCCGAAAAATGTTATGTTAGATTAATTTTTGGCCATTAATATCATTTATGTACTTGTAGGGGTGTAAACGAGTCGAGTCGATCCGAACATAGAAGTGTTCAAGCTTGTTGATTTTTAATCGAGCTTTAAAAATTGTGCTTGAGCTTGGTTTGATTATTAATCGAATCGAGCTCGAACAAACTTTAGTACTCGAGCCGAGCACGAATCGAGCTCGAGTAGTTTGATATTTTTACACATATTTTATTATTTTTTTACTAATCGAGTCGAGCTTTACATCTTATCGAGTGGAAAATGTGTTCAAGATTAGTTTGTTATGTTAACGAACCGCGCTCAAACGAGCTTTTAATGATGAATCTCAAATCGAGTATCGAATAGTTTTGTTCGTTTTTCACCTCTATGTACTTGTCACAAGGTTGATAATGTTTACAAAGTATGTGGTTGTAGTAAGGAAATCGACTTTTCGAACCATTTTTCATCGTCAAAACATGATAAAATTGTGTATGTTTTACAAAATGGTCATGGGTTATTCAAATAATTGACGTCTTAACAGAAATTGTAAAATTTGAGATGCTATATAACAAATAATGTTGACACTAATATTTACTAATTTCGAAATTAATTATCATTATTTTAAACATGTTAATGTAAAAAAACTGACATATAAGATGTCGGCCAAACATATATAGTAAGTTTTGAAGCATTATATGTAGAACAAATAATGTACGTTAACACTTAATGTTTGCTGTACACAAAAGTAAATAACTTAATGTCATTTATTTTTGGGAGAATTTTTTAACTACCCATTTTGGATAAGAGAATCTATTTTCTACCCACTTTTTCAAACATACTACTTATTTACCCACAATGACCGAAATGCCCTTAATTTAAAAAGTACTCAAATTTTAAAAACATTCAAATATACAATTTCAGATTTAACTTTCACAATTCCCAATATATAACGTGATAAGGGTTTTATAACGTGTTAACCCTTATCAAGATATATAACCTTATAACATGATAAGGGTTATATAACGTGATAGGAGTTTTATAACATGTTAACCCTTATAAAGATATATAACCATTATAATGTGATAAAGGTTATATAATGTGATATGGGTTTTATAACGTGATAAAGGTTTTATAACGTGTTAACTATTATCAAGATATATAACCCTCATAACGTGATAAGAGTTTTATAACGCGATAAGGGTTTTATAACGTGTTAACCCTTATCATGATATGTATAACGTGATAAGGGTTATATAACGTGATAAATGTTATATAACGTGATAAGGGTTTTATAACGTGTTAACCCTTATCAAGATATATAACCTTATAACGTGATAAGGGTTATTTTAGCCACCAAGATAAAATACCATCTTTTATACCCACTTTTATGGTTCTTTTACCCAAATACCCTTGACACTTGAATACAAAAGCAAGAAGTGGTGGGAAAGTAAAAAGTAGGTGGGGTCATATTTCTATCTTACATAAAATATATTTTTCTTTATTTTCATATTTTTATTTTTTAACACAATTTGTAGTTTAATTAAAATAAATTCAGATTTTTATAAAATCGTTAAGTATAAAAAAAAACAATTTTGTAAAAATAATTTTGAGTTTTATTATTTTATAATTTTAAGATTTTAAATAAATGGCAAATGTTTAAAAAAAAGTGTATAGTTTTTTAAAATTTTCATATTTAATATTTTATAATTTTTTTGATTTTAAAAAAGCTTTGATTCTTTTTTTTAAACTAATTATCTTGTTTATTACTATAATATAACGTGTTATAGTATAACACGTTATAAAATTATTTTGTATAACGTGTTATAGTATATCATGTTATATAACCTTTATCACGTTATAAGATCATATATCTTGATAATGGTTAACATGTTATAAAACCCTTATCACGTTATATAATCTTTATCACGTTATAAGGGTTATATATCTTGATAAGGGTTAACACGTTATAAAACCCTTATCACGTTATAAGGGTTATATATATTGACAAGGGTTAACACGTTATAAAACCCTTATCACGTTATATAACATTTATCACATTATATAACCTTTATCACGTTATACATATCGTGATAAAGGTTAACACGTTATAAAACTCTTACCGCGTTATAAAACTCTAATCACGTTATACAACCCTTATCACGTTATAAGGGTTATATATCTTGATAATAGTTAACACGTTATAAAACCCTTATCAAGTTATAAAACCCTTATCACGTTATATAACATTTATCACGTTATAAGGGTTATATATCTTTATAAGGGTTAACACGTTATAAAACTTTTATCACGTTATAAAATTATATATCTTGATAAGGGTTAACACGTTATAAAACCCTTATCACGTTATACATATTGTGATAAGGGTTAACACATTATAAAATCCTTATCGCGTTATAAAACTCTTATCACGTTATACAACCCTTATCACGTTATAAGGGTTATATATCTTGATAATAGTTAACACGTTATAAAACCCTTATCACGTTATAAGGGTTATATATCTTTATAAGGGTTAACACGTTATAAAACTCTTATTACGGTATATAACCCTTATCACGTTATAAGGTTATATATCTTGATAAGGGTTAACACGTTATAAAACCCTTATCACGTTATATAACATTTATCACGTTATATAACCCTTATCACGTTATACATATCGTGATAAGGGTTAACACGTTATAAAACCCTTATCGCGTTATAAAACTCTTATCACGTTATATAACCCATTAACCCTTATCACGTTATAAGGGTTATATATCTTGATAATAGTTAACACGTTATAAAACCCTTATCACGTTATATAACTTTTATCACGTTATAAGGGTTATATATCTTTATAAGGGTTAACACGTTATAAAACTCTTATCACGTTATATAACCCTTATCACGTTATAAGGTTATATATCTTGATAAGGGTTAACACGTTATAAAACCCTTATCACGTTATATATTGGGAATTGTGAAAGTTAAATATGAAAATGTATATTTGAATGTTTCTGAGTACTTTTTAAATTAAGGGCATTTCGGTCATTGTGGGTAAATAAGTAGTATGTTTGAAAAAGTGGGTAAAAAAGAGATTCCCTTATCCAAAATGGATAGTTAAAAAATTCTCCCTTTTTCCAGCTCAAGTAGTGCAAGTCTCTTAATAAAAATATTGGGAAAATTATAAAAACTACCCCTCAAGTTTAGTCTAATTACAAAAAAAAAACTCTAATTATTTTTCAAAATTATTAATACTAATCCTTGAAATTTGTAGAGAAAATTGCACGCGTGGTCCCATAAGATATTGAAATGGGTTAAGTATTTTTATTCCCACAATTTGCTTTATTGATCCGAACAGATTTTCTTTAGCACATTTAGTCCCATATGATTCCAAATATTGCAATTTTAGTCCCCAAACCAACGGAAACTTAACCGACCATTAATACTATTCTTACGGGACCAAACGTCCATTTATTCGAGAATTAACTAAAAAAAATATTTGCAAAATCTGAAAAATTGTCTAATAATTTTGAAAATTATTTCAATACAATTTATTAAAAAAAGTTATAAAAAATCCACAAAATTAGTTTTAAAAACAAAAAAAAAAAATCGAAGTTATTTTAAAATCTAGAAATTACCAAAATATAAATATGAAAATTGTTTTATAAAAAACTAGACACCTTTTTTTTAAATATTTTGAAATTTATTTAAAATATTTTAAAATAGGAAAAAAAACTCAAAATTATTCTCAAAAAGTTGTTTTTAATACTAAACGATTTCTATAAAAATCTGAAATTTTGTTTAAACAACTAAAATTTGTGTTGAAAATTTGAAAATTACTTCAATTATTCAAAATCTGGAAAATTGTTTAAAATATGGAGATTTGTCTAAAAATCTAAAAATTGGATTAAAAACTGAAAATTATTGAAGACTTTTGAAATTGTTTACCAAAAAATCAGATTTTTTATAAAATCCAAAAAGGGTAAAAAAATGATTTTTTTTTACAAAAATAAAATTATTTAAGAAAATTGGGATATTAAAATCTAAATATTTTTAATTAGTAAATTTCCAGAATATTTTAAAATATTTTTCATAATTTTAAAAAGAGTTTTTAGTTTTTTAAACAAATATCAGATTTTAACTTTTTTTAATTTTTATATTTTTTAATAATTTTGAATTTTCATAACTTTTTCTAATAAATTGTTAGACAATGCTTTTAAGATTTTTCAATTTTTTTTATTTGATTAATTTTGGGATATGCATTTTTTGTCTCGTAAGAATAGAGTTAACAACCATTAAGCTTTCGTTAGTTTTGGGACTAAAATTTCAAACTTTTGATTCATATGAGACTAAATGTGGTAAATAAATCTATTGTGACCAAAAGGGCAAGCATGAGACTAAAAGTGTTTGAACCTCTTATAAATAGGACCAAAAGTGCAATTTCCTCATTTTTGTATTTACCAAACAAATGAAACCCCTCTTGACTCTTGAATGATGCATTGAGGGAGCAATTTTTAAGATAAAAACAAATGTATGGGATATTATAATCTTAGAAGATATCTTTTTTTTATTTAGAATTAGGCTAAACCTCAAGGATACTTTATTTATTTTTAATAAATCCTAAAATATTTGATTTTTTCTGCAACCATCAGAATTATGATTACTTTCTAGTGTGATAATCAATCGGTTTACTACGTGCATGTTTGGGAACACTTATAAAATGAAAGTGCATTTACGAAATTGACTTTTTAATATGAACTTTTTTTTTAAATGTTTATGTGCAGTCTAGAGTGTTTGGTAAAAATATATTTTAAAACTCATTTTGTAGAAGTGGCAATAAAAAAAATCCAAAAATTACAAATTTGCACTTCTCCAAATATGTTACTTTTATAGAAATTAAAAATAACTACCAAACATACATCTTTTTTACACTTCTAGACCTATCCATTTGTATTAGATTTCCAAACACCCTCTATATCTTAAATGTCCAAAACACGTTTTTAGTGCAAAACATAGATGATGTATTAATTGATCTTCAAGTAAATGATAGATCGAAAGGACTAGATATATAATCCCAACCAATCAAAAATAGCCAAATCGTAAACAGTTTGATGCCGACATACTTAAGTCTTAAAGTTAAAGACATTGGATAGAAATTTCTCAAACTTTGCTTGTTCGTGTCAACTATATGAGATAATGGGCCAGAAAGTGTTCTAAAAAGCGCTAGGTGCTAGTTGGACGGTAAATTGGGACCTAACGTCTAGGCGGAATCTGGGCGGAGTTAGGTGGGACTTGGACGGGGTTAGACATGACCTAATCGAAAAAATATCGTAGGCGAACAAGAAGGGCCTAGCACGGTAGCGCCTAGGCAGGGATAAATCAGAGCTAGAAGGGGATTTTTAGAACAGTGACCCACAAGAGTAAGGTCATAAGTTAAAAGATTACCTACACAATTTTCTTTTCCAATCTAGATTTATTTTTTAAAATTTTAGTTTCATATTATATTTTGTATTACAATTTTAAAAATCTTAATTGGTATATATGATTTAAAAATAGTATATATTTAAAATACTTTTTATACACTTGATATTTATTTGTATAATACAAACTACAATATTATATTAAAAAACATGTGATAATTTTTTAGACCATGAAAATTATGATTACTTAGAGGGTGTTTGGCTGAGCTTATAAAACTCTTAAAAATATTTTATAAGATGTTTGAGAGCTTATAAGTTGTTTATATTTGTTTGGTAATATTTTTTAAAAAATTTATAAGCTCCTAAAATTAGATGTTAGGAGCTTATAAGTTAACTTTGAAAATTTTGGGGAATCCAGACTTATTTTCAAAATAAGATCTTATTTCAACAGTCTCCTTTAATTTTGACTATTTTAATTACACAATTGTCATTACTAATATCCTAAAAGCTACAACACTCGTTTTTATCCAAACACTCCAACCACTTATTCTTAAAATAAGATCTAACATCTTATAATTTCAAAAAATATCTTTTAAGATGTAATAACTTATAAGATATTTTAAACAAACTTAACCAAACACCCTCTAGAAATAGCCAAATCATATACAGTTTATGCACGAAATACTTAAAGGCTGTTGTTGCCTAGAAATTTCTCAAACTTTGCGTGTTGGTGTTAACTATTATGAGATAGTGGGCCACAAAGAGTTAAAGGTCATAAGTTAAAAAGATTACCTACAAATTTTTTTTCCAATCTAGATTTTTATTAAATTTTTGCTTCATATTATATTGTGTATTACAATTATAAAAATCTTAATTAGTATATAATTTAAAAATAAATGTATATTTAAAAATTATTTTATACACTTGATATTTATTTGAATAATATAAATACAATATTAATTAAAAAGCAGGTGATAATTTTTTAGACCAGTTAAGTTGAGGTAGCGTTTTAACAGTTTTCACTGTTGTTTTATTGCATATATCTGCATTTTTTTAGTGCACAATATGCACCTAGACTGGGTCATTGTACGACAGCTAGTTGAAATTTTCCGTATGCACATAAGATTCTTTAGAGGTTGTTTTATTGAGCGATGCGGTGTTTGATATGCTTTTGAGGCGAAGCTCTTGGCAGCTATGACGGCGATTTTGTTTGCTTTTCGTATAGATGACACAAACTTTGTTGGAATCTGATTCTACATATGTTGTTGATCTTTACACTAAGTCCGGATCGATTCCTTGGTGTTATCTTGGGGAATGGAGGTACACGCTCCATTTACTGTCTCAGATGGAGTTGGTGGTTACTAATACTTTTCGGGAAGCTAACAGAGTGGTTGATCGTCTTAGCAAGCTTCAGGGTTCTTCCATTTGGTATTTCCCCTCACCGAAATCATTACTCTTCTCAATAAAGATTATGTTGGTCGACTACATTATAGATTTGTCAGATAATTTTTTGGGTTCGACTTTTTGCTTCTATGAGACATTTCAATTTTATGGGGGTACTCTTTTTTCCTTCTAAGGGTTTTACCCACAAGGGTGAGTTTTACCTTGGAATGTTTTAACGAGGCCCCAACATTAAGCTACGTGGTCGCCTTGTGATCAGGACTTTTGTTTTTCTTTTCTTTATATATCTTCGCATTTATTAAAAAAAATTGAGATAGTGGCCCATTTCTAGCAGTTTGCACCATTTTAGTGCATATTCCTCATTAATTTAGTGTACAATTTGCACCTCATCTGCAACAGTTTTCCAGTAAATTATGCACTATAAAGGAATATTCCATATATTTCCATTTTAGTGTGTATTTCATCCACTAAAATTACTGATTTAAAACAAAAGAAAGAAAAATTCTAGCGCAACTACAGTGTTACGCTATTTCTAGCGCAAAATTGTTCACGTCTTAAAATTAACGCAAGCTTTGGCGCAATGCTGAAATAAGTTTTTGCTCTAAGTGGAAGATAAGACACTATGGTGATTTGTGAAGATGCTTTGACCAAGTGTTAATGAAATAAAGTGGAGCAAGATGACAAGTTGAGTGGTGAATATATTAATCCAAAAATCAGAAGGACAAATGAATAGGAAACTGGAAACACTGCCTTGCTTTAATCATGACCATATTTATTGGTCCAATTTTTGTTGATGGGTGCTGGAAATATTACATTCGGTTTGTATATATTAGGTGTCATTTTATCATATTATTTAGACATATATATATATATACACACATATTCATTCTTTATTGAGCCGAGTAGATTTTGTTCTTGAATAATAATTTTAATTTGACACGATTTACAGTGATCCATACATATTTCTAATTTATTAAAAAGTCAATATCTTCTCGTTATGGTTTTGGAATAAGGAAACATGTTTAAATTCCTAGGCAAATAAAACAATTCCTATTAAATGGTATTTTGTACGGATAGAGTAAATAAAAAGTTGACTGGAGAATGGCTACAATAAGCGCAAGTACTTACATTATGTTTTTTTTTTTAATATATCCAACATAATATATAAAAAATGAAAACGAGCGTTGTTCACTAAGCCGAACAGCTGGCTCAAATACCAAAATAGATACAAATATATAGAAACGGAATGAAAAATAAAATTCAAAAGAAAAATTCCACTTTGTTATAATAAATTTCTAGAATATGGACTTTAGCACAATATTTGTAGTCTAAAGTTGAAAATTCTTTTCACATGTGCAACTACAACATAAATTTGGTAGGTTAATTTTGGCTATAAATATGCCATAGTTTTACTTGTAAATTACACACAACAATATCAAAGAGAAATAGAAAGAATTACTTTCTCTCTATAATATTATATCTCTCTAATATTTATTTCTTAATATTTTGATAGTTCTATAATAATTCTCTTGTTCTTAAATTGTTGTTCTATAACACGTTATCAGCACGAGTCTCTACGCGATTGTTAAAGTTTTTGGTGAGTACGGTAAGTTTTATTCATTTCTTAATTTAAAAAATTATTATGGCTAACCTTGCAAAACTCGATTTTATTGCTCTTGATATTGCTGGAAAAAATTATATGTCATGGGCTTTAGATGCAGAAATTCATCTAGACGCTAAAGGTTTGGGTGATACTATAAAAGAAGGAAATAGTGCATCTGCACAAGATAAAGCTAAGGCTATGATTTTTCTCCGTCATCATCTGGATGAAAATTTAAAAATAGAATATCTTACGGTAAAAGATCCATCTATCCTTTGGAAAAATATGAAGGAAAGGTATGACCACCGAAGTTGGTTATACTTCCAAAGGCCCGATGATTTGGATAAAATTAAGGTTTCAAGGTTTCAAATCCGTAAGTGACTATAATTCCATGTTATTTAAAATTTCTTCAAAATTGAAATTATGTGGAGAAAGTATTACGGATGGAGATATGATTGGAAAGACACTCTTTACTTTTCATGCTTCGGGTTTGCTCCTGCAGCAGCAATACCGAGAAAAAGGTTTCACTAAGTATTCTGATTTGATTTCGTGCCTTCTTGTGGCCGAACAAAATAATGAATTATTAATAAAAAATCATGAATCCCAGCCTACTGGTTCTACTCCATTCCCTGAAGTGAATGCGACTAGAGCTCAAAATGTTAATAATTTTAGAGGTCGGGGAGGCGTGGTCGTGGAAGATTTACTCCATATAATCGTGACAATCGAATAATTCAAATCACGGAAATACAAGTAATAACCGAAGTGGAACGAGAAATGATAAGAAGGAAAAGAGAAAGTGATAAATCAGGAGAGAATGGTGGAGAGAAATGTTCGTGCGGAATAAAGGTCATTGGTCACGCACTTGTCGTGACGACCAAACATTTGGTAGAGCTTTATCAAGCATCAATTCGCAAGAAAGATAAAAATGTCGAAGCAAATTTCACTTCGATCATCCGAAGATGATAATTTTGATGACTTGAATGTGGATATTACACATCCGGATGTGGTTGATTTCTTTGAGCATCCGAGGAAGGGAGGATTGATCACTTAATTGGTGATGGAAATGTTTAATCAATGATATGTATGCTTTAAATTAGTTTTAAAATATTTCAAGTAATTCTGTTGGTATTGTAAAAGCGAGAATGTTTTGATTGTGCTTATATGTATTTTCCTGGAAAAATATATTTAGGGTTGAACTTTTATATGAATGATATTTTATCACAATATTTGTGTTTATTATTTCAATCACAAAAATATCATTATAATTCCACTAAATCATTCACAAATTTCATATTCAAAATTTCTCCCCCCTAACGGTAATGTAACGACTATGAACAATACTTTTTATCTATAAATATACCAACATTTCATTCAACAAATTCACACATATTCTCCCATCTCTCTAAAAACTTCACATTTCTTTCATTCCAAGAAAATGGTTAACTTAATTGTAGTGTATCTCATTGCATTGGTCTTCTTGAACATTATCATACTTTTTGTTTGTGAATATCCTCCAGAGCACTTTTGGTTAATGATTAATTTTCACATATTCATGGTTTTTCCTTTGTTAGCATGGACAATTATTTTTAACATGTAATAGTTAGATGATTATGTATGTCTATCTCATTTATGATTTCGAATAAAATCTTTTATATTTAAATTTTTATTGTGCCTCGATGTTATTATTTAACTATTTCATGATGATCGAATTTTATATATATGAAATCATAAACATAATTGTATAATATTAATTCAATAATGTTATATTAGGTGTATATGGGAAACACCGAGAAGAAAGATTATTGTCTACTTGACAGTGCAACAACGCACTCAATATTAACGAGTAAATCATATTTCTCAAGTGTAAAACTGTGCAAGGCACAAGTTACAACTATATCTGGTCCCGTTGAGATTATTGATGACTCTGGGAATGCAACATTAATATTGCCTAATGGTACAATCTTGCAGATTGAAAACGCATTATTATCTAGTAGATCAAAAAGAAATCTACTAAGTTTTAAAGATGTGCGTGATAATGGATATCATTTGGAGACACTAAATAACCATGATAAAGAGTGTCTATGTATCACATCCTATAAAATGGGTAAGAAGAATGCCAATGAGAAATTCAAAGCGACAATTTCTGGATTGTATTATATTCCAATTAAAGCTTTCGAATCCTACCCCACCATGCCTTGGAAGCTGGTAAATCCTAATATAATTGGGTTATGGCATGATCGCATAGGACACCCAAGAACTACTATGATGCGTAGGATTATTGAGCATACCAATGGACATCCATTGAAAGGTACAAAAATGTTGATTTCGAAAGATTATTTCTGTGAATCGTGTTCACAAGGAAAACTTATTACTAGACCTTCAATGGAAAAGGTTGGTTATGAATCACCATCATTTTTACAGCGTATTCATGCTGTATTCATGGTGATATTTGTGGACCAATATATCCAGCAAGTGGACCATTTGGATATTTTATGGTCTTAATAGATGCATCATGCAGATGGTCACACGTATACTTATTATCAACTAGAAATGTTGCATTTGCTCGATTACTAGCGCAAATTATTAAACTCCGAGCACATTTCCCTGATTATCCTATTAAGAATATAAGAATGGATAATGTCGGAGAGTTTACATCAAAAAGTTTTGATGAATATTGCGCAAAGATGGAATTAATGTTGAACATCCGAGAAGACATGTTCATACGAGAATGGGATGGCGAGAATCCACGATTAAACGAGTTGGTCATTGCTCGTACATTATTAATGAGATCAAAGCTCACTAGTATATCATGGGGTCATGCATTATTATTACATGCATCAAAGCACTTATCAAATTACGCCCTACTGCTTATCATATGTATTCCCTCATGCAATTAACTCTTGGTTTTGAGCCAAATATTCCACACATACGTACATTCGGGTGTGTTGTTCAGGTGCCAATTCCACCTCCTCAAATGACAAAAATGGGTCCACAACGTAGACTTGGTATATACGTTGGATTTGATTCTCCATCAATTATTCGATATTTGGAACCAATAACGGAGATTTATTTACCGCCGCTTATGGATTGTCATTTTGATGAAACAACATTTAAAATCAATGGGAAATGATAAACAAAAGCCGATTGAGAATCTCTCCTGGAATGAACAAAGTTTATCCTATTTGGACCCGCGTCTCTAAATATGAAAGTGAGGTGAGTAGAATCATTCATTTACGAATATTGCCAATAAACTTCCCGATGCATTTAATGATGCTAGTAAAGTTACGAGGTCTCATATTAAACTGCGAATGTTCGGCCCAGGATTATTGTTCTGAAGAACATAAGAAAATGAATGATAATATCCAACGTAAAAAAACGTGGTAGACCTATGGCTCAAAAAAGATACCGTTCCTTGAAAAAGAAAAGGAAAAATTGATACTAATGAGCAAGCTCCGGATGAATCAGAGAGCCTAATATCTCGAGAAAATATTGATTAAAAATTCGATAAAGACCGAGAACCCCTTGAGCTCTTTGTAATGAGGTATGGGAACGAAATAAAATAATCATTGATGATAAATTTGCATTCTCGGTCGCTCAAGAAATCATTGATGATGATTATGATAGTGAACCACATTCTATAATAGAATGTCGCCAAAGGCCTGATTGGCCTATGTGGGAGGAAGCAATAAAATCCGAATTAGCTTCCCTAGAGAAACGAAATGTATTTGGGAAAATTATTCAAACTCCAGACAATGTAAAGCCCATAGGATACAAAGGGTATTTGTTCGAAAAAGAAATGAGAAAAACGAGGTCATGAGATATAAAGCCCGACTCGTAGCTCAAGGATTCTCTCAGAGACCTGGAATAGATTATGATGAGACATATTCACCTGTGATGGATACAATCACGTTCCGTTTTCTCATTGGTATGGTTGTCCATGAAAGTTTGGATGTGCGTCTAATGGACATAGTAACGACATATTTATATGGTTCACTGGATTCTGATATTTATATGAAAATCCTTGATGGATATAAAATGCCAAAGTCAGACACTCCTCGTGAGATATACTCGATCAAACTGCAAAGATCGTTGTATGGGTTAAAGCAATCTGGTCGCATGTGGTATCATAGGCTGAATGAATACCTTTCTAGAGAAGGTTACAAAAATAATCCTATTTGTCCATGCGTTTTTATTAAACGATCAGATACCGGATTTGCTATCATAGCTGTATATGTCGATGACATGAATTTGATTGGCACTCCCGAAGAGTTATCTAATGCTGCTGAATATCTAAAGAAAGAGTTTGAGGTTAAAGATCTTGGGAAAACCAAACTCTGTCTTGTTTTTGAGCAAGATCATAAAGATAATGGAATAATTGTCCACCAATCTGCTTATACAAAAAGATTGCTCAAACGGTTTAATATGGACAATACTCATTCCTTGAGTACCCATATGGTCGTACGAAGTTTAGATCCAAATAAAGATCCATTTCGACCAAAGGAGTCCGATGAAGAGATTTTAGGTCCTGAAGTACCTTATCTAAATGCTATTGGAGCATTAATGTATTTAGCACAATGCACCAAACCAGATATCGCTTTTGCTGTCAATCTACTTGCGCGATACAGTTCTGAACCAACTAGAAGACACTGGAATGGTATTAAACATATTTTCCAATACCTCAGTGGTACTATCGATTTGGGGTTATTCTACTCAAAGGAATCCACTAACTCTCGATTAGTTGGTTATACTGATGCGGGATATAGATCAGATCCACACAAAGGTCGGTCACAATCTGGTTATGTATTTTGCTATAATGGTACAACTATATCATGGCGATCGACCAAACAAACATTAGTGGCTACTTCTTCTAATCACTCTGAGATAATTGCTCTTCATGAAGCTGGCAAAGAATGCGTTTGGTTAAGATCTGTTATATCTCATATTCGAAATAGTTGTCAATTGAAGCCGATTACAAATACCGCCACGATTATTTATGAGGATAATGCATCATGTATAACACAAGTAAGAGGAGGTTACATAAAAGGGGATAGGACCAAGCATATTTCACCAAAGTTTTTCCATACACATGAACTCCAGAAAAATGGAGAGGTGGATATTCAGCAGATTCGCTCATGCCATAATCTTGCTGATTTATTTACAAAATCCTTGCCGACGTCAACATTCGAGAAACTAGTTTACGGCATTGGAATGAGAAGAGTCAATATGAAGCAAGATTAATGGATCAAGTTATGCAACTAATATCCTACATTTCAGGGGGAGCGAATATAATGTGCGCTGCACTCTTTTTCCCTTTTGTCTGGTTTTTATCCCATTGGGTTTTTCCAGCTTAAGGTTTTTAACGAGGCAGCTTATGCACAAGTCAGGATTTGAGAATGTACTCTTTTTCCCTTATGTCCGATTTTTTTTTTTCCCACAGGGTTTTTTCGGCTTGAGGTTTTTAACGAGACATACTCATCCAACTTACTACTGATCTTTACGTCTTTTTTTGTTATAATAAATTTCTAGAATATGGACTTTAGCAGAATATTTATAGTCTAAAGTTGAAAATTCTTTTCACATGTGCAACTATAACATAAATTTGGTAGGTGAATTTTGGATATAAATATGTCATAGTTTTACTTGTAAATTACACACAACAATATCAAAGAGAAATAGAAAGAATTACTTTCTCTCTATAATATTATCTCTCTCTAATATTTATTTCTTAATATTTTGATAGTTCTATAATAATTCTCTTGTTCTTAAATTGTTGTTCTATAACACTCTTCATTTTCTTTTCCATTCTTTTTCGAAGTGGGTTCAGATCTGAGAAGAGGCATATCTGTCGAAGGAATCATCTTTTTTTTTTTTGAGGAAAGTCGAAGGAATCATCTTTCAACGGCTACTCGGTTGGCAATCTCTTGTTGGATCGGCCTATCCACCTGGACCACCCACTATTTTTTAGGAGGCTCGAGATACCTCGGCTTCATGATCTGATGTGCTGAAACTACTGAACATAAAAGTTCGACTATTCCTCACCAGGGTCGTGCTTAGCAATTCTTCGGCCTGAGTCAAACTTTTAAATGAGCCTTTTTTTTACTAATTTAAAGATAATATAAATTATTATTAAAAAAAAGGCTTTCTATAATGTACAAAATTAGTTAAAAAATATGACAATCATGTTCAAAGTAATTATTTAAATACAACTTGTCTTACAATTTTGGCAACAAAAGTATTAATCAAGTATGTATAATCAAGTTGCTCAATAATTCCTTTTTCAATTGATAACATAACTAACCCATTCATCTCTTTTGATACATGGTTGATCGGAGAAAAGTTTAATGAGCTTCAACTTTGAGAAACTTCTTTCTCGCACACTTGCTACGAAGGCGGTATTGTCAACAAGATCTTATAAGCAGTATAAGCATTTGGAAAACAACCATCCATTTTCTTCAAATAATCCACCATTCCAATTGCAGATTTCGTTTTCTTGGTAAAGAGCACTTCAAAAATGATAACTCCGAAAATAAATCACTACCATCAATTTTTTTTATTTCTTCTATTTTCTCTTTTTTCCCTATTTTTTCTCTCTTTTTCTCTTCTTCTTTTTCCCTATTTCTTCCCTTCCCCAGTCTGTTTCGTGTCTGCGATCTGTCCATCTTTAGCCTTCTATATTTGTAAATATATTTGGGCCTAATTTGATCTTTTACTTGGGCTTTTGAGTTGATTTTCTTATTTTGGGCTTTTAAGTACTAAAACACCTACAAGTATATATATATATATATATATATATATAGGAATAGGATCAAATGAGACCACATAATTAAAATGAGGCATGTAATTTAATCCCGCCATACATATCAAATTTTAGATGATTGGGATTTTTCCAATTTAATAGTATTTTTTAATTTATTTTAAGTCAATAAAGGGCAATATTGTAATTGTAACATCACCATCTCTCACAAACGCTGCCCAAGAGGTAACAAAGACCCAAACTCTGAAAATCACAATGGCACCCACCAAAGGAAAGAAAAAGCCAGCGGAGAAGAAGCTCGCCGCCGAGAAGGCCCCGACGGAGAAGAAGCCCAAGGCCGGGAAGAAGCTGCCGAAGGAAAACGGCGCCGTTGCTGGAGACAAGAAGAAGAAGCGGGTGAAGAAGAGTGTCGAGACCTACAAGATCTACATCTTCAAAGTGCTGAAACAGGTCCACCCTGATATCGGGATCTCGAGCATGGCCATGGGTATCATGAACAACTTCATCAACGATATCTTCGAGAAATTGGCGCATGGGTCGTCTCGCCTCGCGAGGTACAACAAGAAGCCGACCATCACTTCTCGTGAGATTTAGACCGTTGTGAGACTGGTCTTGCCCGGTGAGTTGGCCAAGCATGCCGTTTCAGAAGGGACCAAGGCGATTACGAAATTCACGAGCTCTTGAAAATCCCCCTAGGATTTTTTTACGTTTGCCCTAAATTTATGATTTTCAATTGCGTTAATTGGATTTGATTCAGGGTTAATGAGATATCTTTTCTGCTTGTAAAAAAAATTCAAAGATGCTGTAGTTGATTGCCATTGACTAATCCATGAATGGAACTTTTTAAATTTGTGTCATTTTTATGCTTCAGTTCTAGTTATAATATCTTGTTTGGAAATCTCTTGGTATGTTGATTAGAATCATTATTTTCTTGTATTTGATTCCCAATATTTTGTTCTTCTTAACATGAGATTACGTATTGGAGTTAAGAAAAAGACCCAGAACTCTCTCGCCGCCATCTTGTGGCAGAAGCTCTTCAATTTCATCAACAAACCTACCGAATCATCAACTTTCGGCTCCTCAATTTGGCTATCAGCGCCTGTATTTGTCAAGCAGAAGAAAATTAGGCTGTTTGAAGGACATGATTGGAGGATTGGTGAAGGAGACGATGCTGACATGGAGAAAACGAGGGCCTACGAGGAGACAGTTAGGATTAATGTACACTTAGATGTTTTTCGATGTATACTTAGATGTGTTTTGGTGTATAAGTAGTTAATTTTTATGTATGCATTTATGTTGTTGTATACTTGTGTTTTTCGATGTATACTTAGATGTGTTTTGCTGTATAAGTAGTTAATTTTTTATGTATGCATTTATGTTGTTGTATACTTATGTTTTTTGATGTATACTTATATTTGTTTTGTTGTATACTATATTTTTTGTTTGACCATTTTAATATGCAGTAAAAATATGTTAAATATACAACATAATAGTGTTAAGTATACATCAAATATATGCTAAATATACAACACAATAATGAGCGTGATTTTTCTCTCTCTATAATTGATTTACTTAATTCACGGTCCCCACATGTTAATGGACGTGATTCTCTCTCTCTATATATAATTGATTCCTCTTAATTAATGGTCCCAACATATTTTTGTTTGACCATTTTAATATGCAGTAAAATTATGTTAAACATACATCGAAATAGTGTTAAGTATACAACAAATCATTGATAAGTGTACAACACACTGCATGACAGAGCACACACGTGATTTTCTCTTTCCAGCGCGATTTTCTCGCGATTTTCTCTCTCCCCACGTGTTTTTCTCTCCCCTAATAACTGATTCCATATTTGAATGGTCCCCCACATGTTTGTTTTGACAATTATACCCTTATTTTGCTTTAATTAAATGTTTAATGTAATTTTAACTCCTATTTATCTAAGCCATTGATATAGATAAGGAGGGTTGAGATGAGTCACATTTGTCTCACTATAATATGTGATCTCATCAGATCCTCCCCTATATATATATATATATATATATATATATATATATATAGGAATAGGATCAAATGAGACCACATAATTAGAGTAAGACAGTGTGGACTAATCCTGGCCATAAATCTGGAATTTTAGATGGTTGGGATTTATCCAATTTAATTATTATTTTCAATTTATTTTAAACCTGAAAAGGGCAACATTGTAATTACACAATTACATCCCCTTCATCCATCTCCACCCTAGCGCATTCAATCTCACATCTGCCGCAAATCCGCCGCCCGCAATCCGCCGTCGCTCCGCCGTCCACTCCTCTTCCCTCTCTCCGACCTCTGCGCCATCGCCAAATGCCCCCTCGAATCAATTGAAACCAGCAGACTGTAAATCCTTCACCGACTCAAAGCTAGTAAATCATAGAAATGGGTTTTGTCTCTTCCGAGCGAAAGAACAAAAGTCTAAAAATGTTTCTCATGGAAATATGTCAGCACTTAATTGAAGAATCTTGCCTTGTCAAAAAAAGAAAAAACATTGAAGAATCTTTTCGTTTTATTTCCTACAGCTTGTTCTCGTGGTTTATACTTTTCATCTTCAATTTTTTTTTTATTTCCTACAGCTTGTTCTCGTGGTCTAATATTTTTCATCTCCAAATTTTCTTCTGTCATACTGAAATTTCTGAGATTTTTTTGAACTATTGGAGTTGCAAGGTGGCCGCCGACCCTGTGAAAGAACGATTCTTGAAGGAGTTTGGCCGCCGCGTTGGAGCGGTTTACCGGCGGGCGAGTGCGGCGGAGGAAAGGACGGGTCTTAGCCCGTGTTATTATTTGGAAAAATTTTGGGGATGTTCCGAAATTGGTGTTACATTTTGGAGGGAATTCGACTGTAGTGACGCCGAGGAGGAATTATTTTTATGAATTTTTTGACGGCGAGGCGAAGAAGAAGGTTGGTTGTGTGATGCTCATGGACGGCGGGTCGTTTGGGGTCATGTGGAAAATTACCAAAGAACAGAGAGGTTTGGGATGGTTTACGACTTAGATGTTTTTCGATGTATACTTAGATGTGTTTTGCTGTATAAATAGTTAATTTTTGATGTATATAATTTATGTTGTTGTATACTTATGCTTTTTTGTTGTATACTTATATGTGTTTTGTTGTATACTTATATTTTTTGTTTGGCCATTTTAATATGCAGTAAAAATATGTTAAATATACAACATAATAGTGTTAAGTATACATCAAATATATGCTAAATATACAACACAATAATGAGCGTGATTTTCTCTCTCTATAATTGATTTAATTAATCCACGGTCCCCACATGTTAATGAGCATGATTATCTCTCTCTCTATATAACTGATTCCTTAATTAATGGTCCCCACATATTTTTGTTTGACCATTTTAATATGCAGTAAAATTATGTTAAACATACAACAAAATAGTGTTAAGTATACAATAAATCATTGATAAGTGTACAACATACTGCATGTCAGAGCACATGCGCGATTTTCTCTCTCCAGCGCGATTTTCTCGCGATTTTCTCTCTCCCCACGTGATTTTCTCTCTCCTAATAGCTGATTCCATATCTAGATGGTCCCCCACTTGGTTAATTTGATAATTATACCCTTATTTTGCCTTAATTAAATATTTAATGTAGTTTTAACCCCTATTTATCTTAGTCATTGATATAGATAATATATGGTTGAGATGAGTCTACATTGTCTCACTATAATATGTGGTCTCATTTTAACCTCCCACTATATATATATATATATATATTAATTTATAAATTTATTGGGCCCCTAATTTTACAATTTTTTTGGGGGCCTGAGTCCATGGCCTCATTTGCCTCATGGTAGGCACGACCCTGTTCCTCACTCGACTTCCATTCCACCCGCCCGCTAGTCACATCAAAGGCATTTATTCCGGAGTTCTTTTGGCGATAGGGAAAAAGGGCAAGCAGGTCCCCAGAACGGTCTCAAAGCATGCAAATCTGACTTCGATTGGAGATACAGTGCGAATACTTAATGAGATTATGGATTAACGAT